>CAJNIZ010045413.1:29721-44902 GCA_905231905.1 Symbiodinium pilosum
GGGTGGGTGGGTGGGTGGGTTGGGTGGGTGGGTGGGTGGGTGGGTGGGTGGGTGGGTGGGTGGGTGGGTGGGTGGGTAGTATGCTATTCTAGAGTTTTGTACGGAGTACAGGGGCGCAATGTTGACAAATATGCATTACACAAAAACACGGCATCTTCATGACTATGATAGTGAACCTTGAATGTTTCCATTGTTGGAAGGAGCCACTCGAGTTTCTAATTCTGGAAAATTGACGGATGTTACTAACGATGTACTGAGAATCAACTTATCATTAGTATAGATTGCCATTCCATTATATTTTCCACTATCCCAATATAGCCCCAATTTATACCCTGTATAACCCATTACAGTAGTTTCCATTTTAGTTTGGGGCTTAGGATTCTGGATTTGGGGTCTTTGCGTGAAACATCTTAGCGAGTGGAAGCCACAAACTGAACTTTGATTGCCTGCTAATGTAGGCCCATGATTAATACAGGGGGAATATTGGGGTTATATAAGGATAATGGAAAAGAAAATGGAAACTCCTATTTAGGGTTTAGGGTTTAATTAATGTAGACCCATGATTAGTAAACCCCCTCCTTTTAAGGGCCTAAATATTTGGATCCCTATATAATCCCTATTTAGGGGAGGGGGTTGTGGGTCTGGGTTAGCCAAAGGGGAAATGTAGGGCCTAGACAAAAAAGCGTAGAACAGGCTGTTGGGAGATCTGTGTTGTAATTGTAGGTCGATGATAAGGCAATTCTTCCGCCTTCTACATGATAGCCTGCAAAATGTGTCTTCCGCATTCATTGTTAGATATTTAATGTCTCTGCCTTCCCCACTAGTGCTGCATGTTTACTGCCTTAGATATGCAAGCTGAAGATTTCACATATGGTCTACCCAGATGGCGCCCCGCAGCTACACCAACCAGTAATCAGCAACAAAAAACTACAAACATTCACCAACACCAAACAGTAGTAAAACAGTGCCCCATGTAGGGTTACGTACACAAGCCTACGTCTTGAAGAACTACCCGACATAGAAGGGCAGGGATTCTAGTCTTTCTAACCCATTACCCATTACCCTAAACCTGATATGCTGTTCCTCAACAGGAGCCCAGTTCATCACGAAAGGGGTCATGGTAGCTCCTGCTAGATTTAGGGCTTCGAGTTTAGGAAATGGGACTCAAGATTCTACACGGGTAGGTTTGACAAACACCGTGTAGACCTGTCGAGTTGGCGCCAGAAATTGCAATGGATAACTCTCCTCCCTCTCCTCCGTCCCCTGAACACTCAACAAAACCCAAAACTTATAACCTTAAACCCTAAACCTTAAACCCCTAAAGCCTAAAGCTTGAACCCTAAACCCTCAACCTTAAACCCTAAACCTTGAACCCTAAACCCTAAACCCTAAACTCTACAGCTCAGAACCTAAACCCTAAGGATGGGCTAGGGCTTGGTCCAGTAACTCAACTCTTGAACTACCCTAAATGATGACAGCAATATCCCATACGAACAAGGATCTCTTGGGATCTGAGCCATTGTCTTAACCCCCTTTGAGGAACTTAAACTACAGCTCATATGTTTCAGGTGGACCGCCCACCCTGCAGTAGTAGTATAATAGGGATATGATCCTAATTATCCCTTACAGGTCACTATGTCATGGATTCGCAGTCATACCATAACAGAGGGCACCCCCTTCTTAGAACAAGCATTTCAATGTGACTCCAACCCATTCCCCAATATTATGTCCAAAGGCAAACCCACCCTAGCGATGACTAGCCACACCGTATTCCCTAACCTCTCTTAAGCCCCTAAACCCTAAGCCCTAGACCTGTCTAAAGCCCAGCATTGAACCATAAAGGCCGAGGTTGAGGTCTGGACCACAGTCTTGCCCGCATGCTTCGTGTATTCGTCCTGTTTTTCTAGTACTACTCACGCGGTTTGGGGTTTAAGGAGTTTAGGGTTCCTAGCATTCCGATTTACTGGTATGGGCGTTAGTGTGGTCAAGGACACCTGACTTCCTCAATAAGACTTTTGGGTGACCCTAAGGCTATCACGTGAGCTATAGTCTAAACTCCTAGTATCCCCCTTAATAACCCCTATACTTGTCCCCTATATAATCCCCTATATAAGCCCCTGTAAGGAGTTTAGACTATAGTACATATGGCTCTTATAGGGTCCTCCAAGCTCAGAAGAAATCTTGGGCCATTCTGGGCATGTCACCTGCATCTCATCAAAAAGGTATCAGTAAGGTAAGGGTTTCAGGGTCGTTGTCCTGCTCCTACTTAATTCAGAGGCAGCTGCACAAATCAAGCGCTAACCCATTCACAGTGGTACCGTTACGAATTTCTAACCTACAAAGCATATTATGAGCAAGAGGCTTGGGCTTGGACCTGCAACAAACTTGGAGGGACAGGCAAGTCAACAGTTGAAATTCGGCATATTATATGTACTCAACCCTAAACACTAAACCCTACAGGGTTTAAGGGTTGGGGCCGCAGAAAGGAGAATGTGCTGCGATCCGGGAAAAAACACATCATGCACCACTGTATCGGTAAATCTTATACAGTAAGGGTTTAGGGTTTGTAGGGTTTAGGGTAATAGAAAACACTCAATTTCGAGGGCTAAGCCCCAAAGCTCTAAACCGAACACCGAAATCACCCACACTCGCCCTAAATGGCCTTGACACCTCAAATGACAAGAAAACTGATGAAAGTGTGAAGCTGACTTTATAATAGCCGTATTCGTAACAATGTCCTTACCATTGGTATTCATGACAATAACAAAACGGAATAAACAAAATTAATGTAGACCCTTGATGAATAAACCCCCTCCTTTTAAGGGCCTTAATATCAGGATCCGTATTATAACCCCTATTAAGGAAGGGGGGTTTGTTAATAGAGTGTCTGTATTATACTACTCGCCTTGAAGCCGTTGCAGGCCGTTGGCCGCTCAGATACCACCTGGTTCGTGACCTGTCACATTGCTCTGCGCTTTGGGTGGGAGACAAGGGCTGGGAATTTGGGGCCTACAGGTTTTAGGGTTCAGGGTTCAGGGTTTAGGGCTTTAGGGCTTAGTGGCTTAGGGACTGGCTTTAAGATTTTCAGAGGGTTTAGGGCGTATGGATAGTTATAGGGTTCAAGGCTTATGGGGTCAAGGGGAGCAGGGCTTACATGGTTGAGAGCTTTCGCGCTATGCTGAATCTGTAGCCCCAATGCCAAGTCACCATGCCCCAGCTTCCAACCCTTCAAGTGAGCGAGACCCGGGACGCCATAATTGAAGCTGAGTAGGTGCAAAGTCTAATTATCATACATCAAAGAAGCTGGAGAAGGGAAGACTTCCTAAAGCTTGTCGTTCATGATCCTCAAAACATGCAGCTTGTAGGTTCATAAACCTTGTGGGTCCTCCTTGCGGACTGCCTAGAAGAAGGCTCTAATGTTTCAGGAAAATTTAGAGGTACCCCAACTTTGAGACATCCTCACAATCTGTTCAAAAAGGGCTGTTGTTAAGGAACTGAATAAATTACCATAATGGGTATACATAGGAATTACTATGTTTTTTGCTATGATTTCCCCAATATAGGAGTAATTTAAACGAAGTTCCTTAACAGCAACTCAGACTTTGGTCCAGATGAGGAAGTGGGACGACTAGGCGAAGCTTGTCTTGCAGCAAGCTCATGGACCCCAAAACCGTGAAACCTAAACCATATGTAGGGTTTACGGTTGAAGGTTTTGGGTTTAGGGCTTTGGCTTTAGAACCCCTAAAACGGGTTTCCAAAAAAATAAGGTTTGGGGTTGAAGGCTTCCAAAAGAAAACAGGGGTCCCTTTGTTGGGGTTCATAGTGATATATGTGGATATATTGGGTTTCGGGTTTCCCAACATTCAGGGTCCTTTTTTGGGGGTCCCCATAATGAGGATTCTAGCATTTGGAGGTCTATATTGCGGATCCTCAGATGTATGGAGGATACCATATACCAATGCCACAATAAGCTGCATACCTGTAGAACTTCCCGCGCCTTTCCCTTGCAAACACGGAATGCCGACAGGTGTTCGGACTTGTCTTTAAAGCACCTCCGATGCCATGATGTCTGACAGTTTGGCCTGCATAGAGTCTAGGGTTTAAAACTTAGAGCGATGATTATATAATCCCAGTTTCTATTTCATGTTCCATGTTTTTTCCACATGATTCTCCATTATAACCCCAATATATACCCCGCCTTTTGACTCGAATTGAGTTTCTCGCATCCGAGTCAAGGGAGCTCGTGGTCTCCAGCAACGTTCGGCCCCAAGACGTATATAAACTAGTTACCAGGCTTACCTTGTAAGCAGTCTAGTCTTGTTGCGGAAACTCCCGCCCTCGAAAATTGCGGACGTGCCTTCTGGGCAGATGGGCAAATGCTTCAATAAGGCCCTCGGCCAGTGGCTCTGTCAACCATGCTCTAAAGACAGACGAGACCAAAGTCGCAAGGCCTTGCCGCGCGGGCAGGTGACAGAAGTGCCCCGGAAACTACCAGTTCTCAGAAATCCGGAAAGGTTTAGGCAGGCTAGGGAAGAATTCCAGTTCAAACAACAATGCAAGAACAATGGCAATAACAGTAGCCATAAAGTACTTGAAACCCTCTCCTGGTCATTCTGGTGGAGCTCTGGGAAGACACCAGGAGCTGCATTGGATAAAGTCCCTTTCAGGTACCCTGATTTAGACCCCTGACTAGTAAACCCCCTCATTTTAAGGGCCTTAGCATTCCGATCCCTACGATATTCCCTGTTGAGGGGAGGGGTTTATTCATCAGGGATATACATGCATATCAGACTGACACAAGGAATCCAGGACCATAATATTGGTAGGTATTGAAGCTTGTGAAATTGAGCTGTTGTCAAGCGCAGCGCGCATCTAACTTACCGGAAGTTACCTCAAACCTTGAGGGATAGGCCCCTATAGGTTCTCAAATATTCCCTATACGAATTCCGAAAGCCTATATAACCCTGAACCCTACGTATATATATATATATACATATATATATATATCTATATGTATCCTCCTTCAATGCGAGACCAAGACCCTCAAAGAGCCTGAGTCCGGAAACCTCAACTTACTGGTTCTCCATAAAGAATCAGTGAATATAATCCTTACATATTATATTCCTAGTATATTCCTATATTCCATAGGTGCTAAGAAGCAGTAAGAAAAGGCGTCCACGAGTCGATACAGCCCCAACCTTGAATCCATGAGTCAGAGATGGCCTAGCCGTCCTAGGTGCCCCTAACGAGATCCATTTCGCACCCCCCAACATAGTCGATCATAGTCGACCATTATGCTTTTCTTGGGACATTTATTTAAGATTTGGGGCCCTGTAGCCTAAACGTTTGGGGGAGCTATCACCTTGCCATGACGGATTTGGTTGACTATTACGTATCATGCCCGGCCCTCAATGCACCTACCAGAGAATAAGAGCCCTAGGCCGTTGCGCTTCATGACGCTCAGTCATGACGCCAAGCCCACAAGGCCGCCTCTCAACCCTTGAACCCAAGTGGGTTTAGGCATAATTGAATTGGACTTTCAGGACACTGCCCCCCCCTATAACCGTCATACATAGTACGCTCATTGAGGGTATCTTTCTTCAATTGCAATATCGGATGTGTGCTATAGGTGGGCAGTATCACATGCAGACAGTTCCAGCTCCCAAGACACCATGCTTTCGGCGCTCATCGGAATTTCATGCGCGCTGCGAGCGTAGGGATCCCTAGGGCCCCCCGCCCCGTCTTTTGATAAGCTGGTGGGGCTTCTGAAAAAAAGCAGAGGGTCCACTCTGAGTCTAGGTACACCTTGCTTTGAAACAGCATTTGCTACCCATACGTACTTATCGAATATCACCTGCGTTCAACGTGGGGTTTTCCCAACCTACATCTTCACATAAGCCCACGAAACTTCGTGCAGTCCTTCGCATTGTAAATGGGAGACCCCCTCCTCCACCAGATTTGTTGATTAAACTGCATCCTGCTCTGCTCCACAGCCTAGGAAGCCAGCAAGCTGCGCAAAAGCAAGCGCCCTAAGGCCCGAAGGACAGGGCAGAAAGATGCATGCAAGGTTCTCATGTAGGGAACCATACACTTGATGTATGGGGAGGCGTATTTGAATAACTGCATGCAGCTTTGCTGAAAATCCTGTCGGGGCAGCATCCCATTTCTCCATCAGCTTTAGCTCCGAACGAATCTAGGAGGACTGCCAGAATGCTGCTCTCACTCCTCTTGTTTATGGGGATTGGCTGTTCTGATGGCCACACCCCAGCGACATGAACACACCTCCAGATAGCAACCTCACTGTGGTACTTGGGCTATGTGTGACAACAGGAAGGATTCTCTTCAGGAGTTGAACGGGCTGCAGCGCTTTGAAGCGGTTGGGTCAAACGCAAGGCAGTAGCGGCACTCAGTAGCGGTTGTTGCCCAGTCCGTGTCAGGCTTGCTACGGTATGTTGTACAGGTCATATCCTAACCAGCAAGGAGGCACTGCTCAAGATTTTTCGGGCAACCAATGTAATGTTCGGGGCATTGTAGCCCCCGTTTTTCGGAACTCTCATACATTGCCACGAGCGTGGCACGGGATGATATCTCCGCGTGTGCATTTCAAGTTGGAGCCTTGCTCACGTCAATGCCTCCAGGAGCATCTTCACAATGAACCCCAAACCCTGCACTCCAAAAGTAGGTCCCCACAAAAACCCAAAAGCCTCTTGTAAAGCTCTTAATCCACATAATTCTGCGGTTCCCGACTATCTTCACTAGACCAAACTCTACACCCCGATCCCAAAACGAGGGGTCTGCTTGGACTCCAGACCCCGTGCAGGACTGAAAAAAGAAGAAGCAGGAGTAGTAGTAGTAGTAGTAGTAGTTGTTGTTGTTGTTGTTGCTGCTGCTGCTGTTGTTGTACTAGTATTCCCATTAGCATTAGTATGAGTATTGGTCCTATTTTTAGTAGCAGTAGTAGTAGTAGTAGTAGTAGTAATAGTAGTAGTAGTAGTAGTGGTAGTAGTAGTAGTAGTAGCAGTAGTAGTAGTAGTAGTAGTGTAGTAGTCATGGTGGCGATGGTTGCGGTGGTGGTGGTGGTGGTGGTGGTGGTGGAGTATTGTCGTACTGGAAAAACTGCAGGAAACTTCCAAAGACCTGGCCGTTGGCAGAACCCGACTTGGCACGCAGTGCCTGAAAGCAGAAAACAAATTATGCCCAGTAATGGAATGCAGAAAATGAAAGGTAGGGTTGTACCCATCTTGGCAGGGATGCTGCAGGGGGGTGATGTGGAGACTACCATTACTGCAGGGATCCATTCCCGAATCCCCAACGAGGCATGAGTTGTGGAGTTGTACGACACGCAGTATCTGTTGTCGCAGTTGTTGTTGGCAGTAGTGGTGGTACGAGCTTTAGTAGTGGTGCTGGCTGGCGACGGAAGTAATAGCCGGAAAATCTCAATTAGTGTCTTCTCAAGACTCTACGCAGACCATCCTATGCAGTTCCTTTTTGGGTAGTATATTATAATCCCTTACCCCGAAACCATAACAAACCCAAAAAGGAACTACATTGGAGCCCTTGGGTAGACTCCATAATTCGAGTGCTGTCTCTCAAGAAAGTAGACCCCCTTTCCGGGGAGGGCTCGTAGGAAGAGCGGACTTGTCACTATGGCTTGATATTTCGCCTGGTCTCAATCTAGCATAATATATAATATGTCTGTATCATAGACTATGTATATTATCGAAATCTATTTCTGGACCCTAAGCCCGCAACAAAACTATACATGATGTAAGAACAGGGCCCTAAGAGGGAACGAATGGAGTTGCTGTCGGTACTCATGTGTGATTACGAGGGAATGTACTTCCTGACTTTCCAACCCCTTCAGGCCGTCTCGTCTGGCAGCCAAGAATCGCAAGCAGATTAATTTGTCTACGATTGTTTAGGGTATGGCTTTCGATTGAAGCGAAACATGACAAACGACAACACTCCAGTTGACATCGGCGTCTGAGACGAATCTCAGGTTCAATTGAAACCTCCATCAGTGACACTTCAAAGATTGAAAAGGCTTGCTGTTCAGGAACTTACCCTCCTTCACAATAACATGCATACATAGTCAACAGTAAGATTTCCCCATGGCGGTAACTCAAATTTGCGGTTCCTAACAGCAAGCCAGCGAGTGTCTATCCAGCGCAGATGACAAACCACAACACTCCAGTTGACATCGGCGTCTGAGACGAATCTCAGGTTGAATTGAAACCTCCATCAGCGAGACTTCAAAGATTGAAAAGGGTTGCTGTTAAGGAACTTACTCTCCTTCACCATAACATGGAGACATAGTCAACAGTATGGCTTCCCCACAGGGGTAACTCAAATTTGCGGTCCTTAACAGCTAGCCAGCGAATGTTTATCCAACACAGACGACAACCACAACACTCCAGTTGGCATCGGCGTCTGAGAAGGGTCTCAGATGACTGAAACCGCCATCAGCGAGACTTCAAAGATTTAAACGAGTTGCTGTCAAGGAACTTACCCTCATTCCCACATGGATACATAGTCAACAGTATGGTTTCCCCACGATGGTAACTCAAATTTACGGTCCTCAACAGCAAGCCAACGAATGTTTATTCAGCACAGATCAGGAGTCACGGGCTCAAGTTGGATCTCTAGGGCTTAAGGACCCTTAAAGGGGCTTATGCGGATATGTAGTGTTTGCGGCTCGGGGATTAACTTGGTATAGTCCCCAACATATGACTTGTTCCAGAGGGCAGGGAAGTGGATCAGTCAACCAACCATCTGACAATGAGCTGATACGTTTGTTAAAGTGCATACTGCAAGGGCCAATAACATGCGATGACAGTCCCGCCGAATCTACATATCTGCTATAATCTGAACTCCCAGTATCACCCTGAATAACCGCCATAATGCTCCCAAAAAGCCTATTCCATCTTCCGAGAGCCCTAGGATGACTTTTTGGATGCAAGGCATCTGCATGTGTTTTCTCTCCTACCCGACCCTCCTTCCCTGCATGTTGTTGCTGGCCCTACTGCTTGAGGCCTTATACCACCCCCCAAGCTAAGTACCAATAGCATGGAACCTACTGCATAGCCCCCTTTGAACGGACTTCAGCTGTTATAGTTAGCGCCCTTTGGAGGGTTGCATATGTGTTTTTGGGGAGCACGCCCGTACAGAATACTTATAGCAAACCGGGTTCACCGTAAGCCCTAGCTGCCCACCTTGGCATTGCAAGCCTCAGAAGGCTGCCCGCATGGCTTGCAACGCATCAAACAACTCAGCCCTGCCGTTGTCAGTGCATTTTCGCGCCGCCAAGCTTGTAATCTCAGATCGCAACAATTTTTGGCGTAGGTCTTCCGGTGTTCCGGGTTAGGGTCCTGGGGGCTGAGGAGCTTAGGCTTCGGGATTTGGGCGGGGCCAGTGGTTGAAGGAAGCGTTTGGATTGTAGCTTCTTCAAGAAAGCGAAACACCACCGACAGCAAAGAGGGGAAGAAGCGAACCCAAACTAACCTGGAAGCCCTATGAGCTATACTCTAAACTCCTAGTATGCCCCTTGATAAGCCCTATAACGCTCCCCTATCTAACTCCATTTAAGGAGTTTAGGCTCTACCTCATATAGTTAGGAAACTTGTAAAAAACCACCGTAGTGTTTCTAGAAATTCTTGAGGCTTCCATGTCGGTCTGCTCTCGTTGGCCACCCGCATGAAGGGTTTAGGTTGGTACTGCCCCCACCCAGTAAGAGTCCATATGAGGGGTCCTATTATGGGCTATATATACAATCATATTACAGTTTATTCTCCAACTGTTACTGAGTGGGGGCAGTATCCAAGGTTTAGAGTTTAGGCTTAAGGTAGAGGAGGGTCCTTGTAGCCATACATGAGTAGGCAGAATGCAGGGCAGTCTTAAAGTTTAGCGGAGGCGATTATTTAAGAATAAGGAAGGTACAGGCAGCGATACAGCCAGGATCCTTCTCTAAAGAGAGAGAGAGAGAGTATGCCTTAAACCCTGAAACATCCGCTTTCCTTTGAAGGAGTGGGGCCTCTTGTGGGGAATGTATCCCGAAGCCTGGAACGGATATGACGGTCTTGCAGCATGATTGCGTCATTCCCAAAAGACCAGCCAAAATCCCCAAATTCTTGAACCCACCTAAACGCTATCCTCGCATATACACTCTTCCCCTAAACCCTGAGGCCTCGGCTTTATTAAACCCTAAACGCTAAACCTATTATAGTACTCCGAAAAGGTCGGGAGACAGCAGCGAAGTTCAGATAGCGCATGCTGCGCAGAATTCGCCGAGAAGGCTTCGGTGCTGAATTGCTGGGGTTTGGCACCTCCGGCCTCAGGTTTCGGGTTTAAGGTCTAGGGTTTAGGTTTACTTTGGCCCTTTAATATGAATAGCAATAATACTCAGAGTAGAAATAGCAATGACGGTAATAAATAGTAGTGACAATACTAATATCGTAAGAATAGCCATACTAACAATCGCAATAATAGTCATCGTTCTCATGGTAATAACAACAACTAATAGTACATGGGGTTCTGGGTAGTACAGTTGCCATGCGCATGTCAAAAAGTTCGCGTGTCTTTTGAGCACTTGGAATAAGGCTTTGGGCCTAGGGTCTAGGGTGTGGGATCAGCGTGTTGGGTTTAGGGTTTGGGTCTACGGTTTTGGGTTTCGGGTTTGGGGTTTACAGCTTAGGGTAAGCTGCGCGTATTGTTGCTAGATTCCATAGCCCAGATCCATGAACGTGTGACATATGTCTATACACTCACACACACCTGCCACTCCCATCCAATCACTTGGTGAACCTCGCCCTAAACCCTAAACACTGCGTGCACTCCAGGGGTCCTAGTTGGTGGTACAAGGTACCCAAGGGCTCCAATGTAGTTCCGTTTTGGATTTGTTGTGGTTTTTGTGTAAGGAATTATAATAGACTATCCAAAAAGGAACTAGATAGGAGGGTCTGGGTAGTAACTGCGGCTACAACCGAGTTGTAAGTCCGTCGGGTATGTTTCTAGGTGATCATTACATGAGATATGAATACCATTTCCAACTAGCTTATGGCTAAGCTGGACTTCAGGCAATGTAGGGGCTTAAATAAGTACCAATATGATTTCGAGGTCTATTCGCGCTAATCTTTACCATGCTTATACAAGTCACCGAAGACCATACGATGGTCAATTATTCCAACAAGCCCTAGACAAGTCCAGTTATTATTTCAGTGTTCATCTTCTTTTCCATATAACCCTACAACCTATGCATCCCCTGCAACACCCTTAAGTTACAGGTAACTGTTTAGGCCCCTAAGCCCTAAAAAGCCTAAAATCTGAAACCAAAACCGTAGACCGCTTGAAGTAAGCAAAGCCTGTTGTTGAGAAATCCCAAGAAGCCCTATACACCCCCTTTGTAGCCTCTAAGTAATAACCCTACATATCCCCATATAACCCCCAGCTTGTTGAGAAATGCCACCTTATCTCATCCTCCAGAATGTTCACGACTGCTGTCGCGCCCCGAAGCTCACCATGTTCCTAGTTCCACATGAGCTATAGTCTGAACTCCTTAAAGGGGGGCAGAAAGGGGATTATATAGGGGACTACTATAGGGGTTATTAAGGGGGATACTAGGAGTCTAGACTATAGCTCATATGGCGTAGAGCTTAACGATTAGGGTTTCGCAGTTCCACATTCCTGAATGGGCTTTAACATACAAATGCCTCTTTGCCTAAGCCACACAGCTAGAGTTCAATCCAACATACAACATGCAAAGTCCAAAGTTCATATTGGGGGTATCATTGACATAAACAAATTATAAGTCTCCCTTCCTTAACAGAGTTCATCACAAAAGCAAAATTAATTGTCAACAATGGCCCAGTGACTGCCTTCTCCTGGAACCGGGGGAAGAGGGCAAATGTACAAGGGTCTTGCATTTCACAGCATTCAGCTCCTTCTGTTTTGGAAAAAACAAATAAGGTTCGGGCTTGGGGTTCTAGATTGAGGGTTCCTGCAGATTGAAATTTCTGGTTGCCGGAAACGTTGAACCAGCTCTTACGGTTTTAGGGTTTAAGGCTTAGGAGTTTAGGTTTAGGCTTTACCCAAGGGCTCCCATGTAGTTCCTTTTTGGGTTTGTTATGGTTTTGGGGTAAGGGATTATAATATACTACCCAAAAAGGAACTACATAGGATGGTCTGGGTAGTAGAAAGACCAGATATGTCATTTTTTAGCGCTGCTTTGTTTTCATTACTATAGGCTTCAGTGGCATAACATAAACACGTTTGAAAGCACGATCAAGATTTGGTGGTCCTTTCTTGAAACTGAGGATTGAGGGTTCACAGGAGAGCCGTACTGCCTGCAATAGCAATCAGCACTATCTGTGCTATTACAGCTATAGTCCCCCTTATGTAGCTTCGGGCACATTATAATAAGATCCATAATATAATAAGATCCCCACATATCCCATATTCTATCTACTTATGGGGGCCTATGGCACTGTTTTCTCCTGTTGTGATACAAGTACTATGGTGACCACTGGAGGCAGCCCCAGAGCCCCAAGCCCCGAAGCCTTACAGCCCCATCACCAACCCCGACCCCTGAGGCCCGAGACCCTGATGCCCCAAGAGTGCAACAACATTATCCTAAGCCCTGAACCCCAAGCCCGCCTGGAGCATTTCAAGCGCCAAGAGGAGGAAGTCGGCTTTGGACATATCGGCAATAGCATGTCGCTGTTGCTTGTCAAGCCTTCTGTTTTTTTTTAGGGATTCGGGTTAGAGCGTCGTGCAAACTTCCGAGCTTACAAGGCTTAATTACAGGTTGTTGGGGTTTGGTCAGGCCTTACACGATGGTCGCCGCACAAGTGGCAGAAGTCGCAGGCGGCACCTGCTGCACAGAACCTCCCTGCAGCTGCGTGGACGCAGGGGCGCTTGCAAAGCACTGGGTGCCCCAAGCTCCCTGCGCTCACGCTGGGATCCTCACCCGTGGTCGACTCGGGGTGTGGCTCCGTTGCCTCCCATGAATCCTGTTCCTGGCCCTGTTCTTCTGGCGCATCCCCTCCCGTGATTCCTACGGGAAGTGAGCGCACGTAGAGGTGCGCCTCCACCTCCTCCGGGCTTAGGGGCCGCCGGCGCCCTGGCCCGGCTGGCGGCTCGCTGCGAGCGCGGCCCACGCAGAGGTCCTGGGCACGCTCCTCGCCCTCCAAGAGTACATCAAGGAACGTGAAGCGGTACGCAATCTGAGCCATCGCAATCTGGCTATTCACAACTGCGATTGCGACCAGCTTGAGCCCTCGAGTATTGTGGACTCTGGGCAAATTGCTGTCTGCTTTACAACAGGGCCCCGGAGATTTTTCATGCAGGGCACGGCCACATCCTTTCATTGACATCGACATATCCAGGCAAAGCAACGCAAAACGCTCCCTATGCCTTTACTCAGAGATGAACATTGAGGTAAAGGATCCCGGGTCAAAAAACAATATGGGAGTTTCCCTAAATTAATAGTACCTTTTTGGGGATCCCCATAATAAGGACTATAGTATATTGGGGTCTATATTGGGGTCCCCTTATTTTGGGAAACTGCCATATGAGCTATAGAGTCTAAAAACTCCAAGTATCCCCCTCAATAAGCCTTATAACAATTCCCTATGTAATCCCCTTTAAGGAGTTTTAGACTATAGCTCATATGAACTGCTGAATGCACTATGGCGTACCATGCATGATGCGCTTGGATCTTTCTGCGACCTGGAATTTAAGCTACGAAGCTGTCCCATCAACTCTGGAAGCCTGTGTAGGTGCCTCCATGAAACCTAAACCCCTAAACTCCTAAACCCTAAAACCTAAACCCTAAACTCCTAAACCCTAACCCTATGATGGACAGGTCAAGGTTGACAAGCAGCCAAAGGCTCACACTTCACCCACCGCTACTTCAACAAACCCCATTAGGAGTTAGGGTTTAGGGTTGAGGGGTTTAGGAGTTTAGGGTCGAGGGTTTAGGGTTTAGGATTTAGGGTTAGGGTTTAGGAATTAGGGTTTAGGATTTGGGGTTAGGGTTTAGGAATTAGGGGTTAGGGTTTAGGGTCCACCGTGGCAGGCAAAAAAGGTTGTAATTCAGCTTCCTCGGCACTTGGGCTTACAAAGAAGATAAATGTGGATTATGCTATTCTGCTTCAAATTCTTGACCTTTACTATAGAGTCAGAATACTGCCTTGCCTTAAGTAAGAAGGCACGCCCCAAAGGAAAAACTCATGCGAGAGTACTTCCTTTCAGGTATGGAGTTTCTTCATCATCGGCTACCTGAAAAGTGGGATAAGGTTAAGGAGGTTCTGCTAGAGCCCGGTGGGCAGGAACACACCTCCCCCTGAAGCATGTACTCTAATATTTTTCCGAGAAAAACAACAAGGAAGCTTGCACACGCTGATACGTAGCCAGTATCTGTCCCATCGTAGGGAGCCCTCAACCCAGCTGCTGCTAGTCGAATGCTGAGTAACAAGAGACAAAACACTACGCATGCCCCTGCATCATGAGCTACTGTATGTATATCTGTAGATATACGTAGTGCTTATATACCGATGTATGCACGTGTACATATATCTATATATGTATGTGAAAATACATATATGTATATACATATGCACATGCATCCAGGTAGCTAGTATGCCTAGTTGCGGAGGTTCAGTGAGGAAGATATTCGGGACCCTAGCCTGTGGCATTAGAAAACAAGAGCTCCCTGCCTCTTCGCTCAGAGTTTAGTTTTGAGGGTTTGGAGTTGAGGGCTTGACATTTGGGAGTTTCCCAAAATTAGAGGTACCATTGTTGGGGTCCCCAGAATAAGGACTATAGTATTTTGGGGTCGATATTGGGGTCCCCTTAATTCGGGAAACTACCATTTAGGCTTCAGGCAACTCAATTAAAGAGAAACACTGACCTACCTTCCCTGCAAGTTTAAACTCCAACGCGCACCCCAGCCCTCCGGGCCTGAAAAACTTCCCTACAGTTGGTCAGGGAATAATGGAAAATGGAAATAGAATGGAAAGTACTATAATGGGTTATAGGGGGGGTATACTGGGCTTTATTGGGGTTATCTTTACCTAAGTATGTTGAGAAGCACATGTCATCTTGCAGGCAAAGG
The DNA here is from genome assembly GCA_905231905.1 of Symbiodinium pilosum. Lineage (NCBI taxonomy): Eukaryota > Dinophyceae > Suessiales > Symbiodiniaceae > Symbiodinium > Symbiodinium pilosum. The sequence goes on from CAJNIZ010045413.1 coordinate 44,831, forward strand.
ATCGTTGACGTGAGCGGAAAGGATTAACAATCATTCCATGAATGGCAATGATAATCCTAAACCCTAAGCCCC
>CAJNIZ010045414.1:6180-20690 GCA_905231905.1 Symbiodinium pilosum
AATATAGCCCTAACCCTCTATAATCCCTATAATGCCTGTAGATTCCATTTTCTTTTCCATTATCCCTATATAGCCCCAAATATAGCCCTAACCCTCTATAATCCCTATAATCCCTGAAGATTCCATTTTCTTTTCCATTATCCCTATATAACCCCAATATAACCCTAACCCTATATAATCGAAGCGGCCAAGGCCCACGCATGCGGCATGCGCGCCACGTTTTTGTTGATTGCCGCGCCGCTTGCGTGGGCAGCCTGTCACCCGGCAGGATAACTTTTGGGGTTATATAGGGATAATGGAAAAGAACATGGAAACTGTAGGATTATATAGCAATGAAACAACCGCACAAGCGGTTAGTAGGGAATACGGGAGTGTAATGGGGTCATATAGGGATGATGGACGAGAAAATGAAAAGTGTAGTATAAGAGGGTACATACTGGGTTCTAGTAGGGGCTAAAGGAACAGAATCCCGAATCCCCTTATTTCGGATCCCGTGCAAGATCGGAAGGATTCCCTCTGCCTTCGTCGCCACCGCTGCGCGCATGATGAATGCTGTGGTGCCTCGAACAATCTGGAAGCATCTATGGAAGGAGGCCCACGATTATAATTTGACAGCGAAATTCCATTTTCATGCATACTATCACTATTATCATGCACGTATCCATCTTGCTTGTTGGCTGTGCTGCTCTGGCAACTCAATCTGAGATTCTGAAAGCTAGGCCTATTTCTGCTTCCACTTGAGGTATGCTGGGAAGACATGTTATTACCGTACATTACCTTTGGTATTGATCTTCTTGCTCTTGTTGTTCTGGATCTTAACTACTACCATTAAGGTCAAACTGAAGCTGGATGCACAGCCAGGAGTTGCCTTTGATTCTGGATCTTAGTTGAACAAAGCTACACCCTAAACCCTAAACCCTAAACCCAGGGTACCAACTGAGGGCTCCAGCCTCTAGTCTTGCGGCCTGAGGCATGACCCATGCAAAAAGTGCTGGGTCCCTTCAGCCAACTTATTGGTCCTTAGTAAGGAATAAGGGAATATCTTACCATATGGACTTTATAATCTAGGGATTATAATAAGGAATAAGGGAATATCTTACCATAAGGATTATATTAAGGGATTATAGTAAGGAATAAGGGAATATCTTACCATATGGACTTTATAATCTAGGGATTAAGGAATAAGGGAATATCTTACCATCAGGATTATATAATCTAGGGATTATAGTAAGGAATAAGGGAATATCTTACCATGAGGATTATATAATCTAGGGATTACGTCACATGGTCTTTCGGAAAACTTCTTCAAATTGATGAGACCTTTGGGACTCAGGGATCCAGGGCAGTGCTCGGGTCTGGCTGACTGCTTTCGAGGTTTAGGGTTTAGGGTTTAGAGTTTAGGGTTTATAGTCCCCCTTAAGTAGATAGAATATGGCTTTGGGTATATTATGATAAGATCACCATATACACCATATTCTATCTACCTAAGGGTGACTATAGGTTTTAGGGCGCCGCGATTCCGTCCGGGATGCTTACCTCCTCGTTACAGGCAGCAGGCGCTGTAGGGTTTAGGATTTAGGGTTTAGGGTTTAAGGTTCAGGGTTTAGGGTTTAGGGCCGTTAGGGTGCAAAGCCAAAACCTCCATCCCGACGTAAGCTCTGAAGAATCTCAAGCATCACAAAGAGATTACTGGTTCTCAGTAGGGAAGAAGGGAATGCAATCCCCATAACATATTCCCTCATTCCCTACTAGCTACTAGCCCCAGACCCTAGACCCTAAATAGTAATTTCCATCTTCTTTCCACTATCCCTATATGGCCCTAGGCTTCCTTCTTCCCTCCTCAGAACCAGCAAGAAAACCTGCGAAACTGCAAAGGGCCTGAGTCCACCGGGCAGTGGCTGCTACCGAGCCCAGACACCTGCAACTTTCAGTTTGCTCAACTTACTGCTTCTTAGTAGGGAATAAGGGAATACACTGGGGCTCTACAGGGATAATGGAAAAGAGAATGGACACTACTATAACATAACAAAGTATGTACTGGGTTATAGTACGGAACAAAGGAATATTTTGCAGGCTTTAGGGCTTGTTCTTAGTAGGGAAGAAGGGATATGTAGGTGTGCGGATACAGTATAAGGCTAGTTAGCGATAATGGAAAAGAACATGGAAACTACTATTTAGGGTTTAGGGTCTAGATTTGGTAGGGAATACGGGAATATATTCTATGGGGATTAGAGAGTCGTTCCCTACTAAGAACAAGTAAGTCAACTTGCAGACTCAGAGCAGTGCTTGATGACTCAGTTCAGCGTCTGGGTCTGTTTATTTCCTTGCCTACAGGTGCATTCCCTGCCAAATGTGGTAAAAGTTCCATGGAAAAGGACGAAACCTGTAACAGAATAATAATAGCAACAGCAACAGTGCTAATAACATTCAAAACAATAATCACCGTAATGATAATAGTAACAGAGGATTGGAGGCCTCAGCCCTGTCCTGGATGAGAATTCCATGTCAATTTCACCGGCACCCTTTTTTCCTTGAAGAAGACATCTATAGGGATGGGGGTTTAGGCATTAGGTATTTTGATAAACATGGCGTGTAGGAGTTGAGGCTCTACTGGCCAGCATAGGGCCGCACGGACTCTTCTCTCTTTGTACCGGACGTTCCCTGTTCAAGACGCTGAGCCGCGGGCACAGAAGTAGGTGTTCAAGGACTTGGGGTAAAGCTCCACAGCCGCTCCGGAGTACATGGTCTTCTTGAAATGCCTCAAAGGAAAGTCGCAGCCAGGGCCATTTATCAACTCCCGGCACAAGAACGAGAACTCCTAAACCAGCAGGATGAATCGCAATCTCAAATCCTGAACGGATATTGGTAGTTTTACTGCAATCCTTATTCTGGGGACCCTCGAAAAAGTACCCCTAATTTTGGGAAACCCTAAACCCTAAACCCTAAATAGTAGTTTCCATTTTCTTTTCCATTATCCCTATATAACCCCTATACAACCCCCTTTAAAGGTACCCCTAATTTTGGGAAACCCTCATATGAGCCATAGTCTAAACTCCTAGTATCCCAATTAATAACCCGTGTAGTAGTCCCCTATATAACCCCCCTTTAAGGAGTTTAGACCCTAAACCCTAAACCCTATAACCTCCTTTAAGGAGTTTAGACTATAGCTCATATAGAGATCCTACGGCTTCCACTCCAAGCTGCTCAGTACCCGGAGCGAGGAGCTTCTCACTGCACTTTTCCTCCGTTTCAGAATTTAGGGTTTAGGGTCTAGGGTTTAAGGTTTAGGGTTTGGGGTTTAGGGTTTAGGGTTTAGGGTTTTGGGTTTAGGGTTAAGATGATGGGGGAGTTTCTCCAAATTAGGGGGTCCCTTTTTGGGGGTCCCCATCCCCCGGAAGCTCCCATGGGGGGAAGGGATGGATCTGGATTTGTGGCGCCTGGGTATGCATCTGGGTCCTGCGCCTGTGTTTGATTATGTCAACGCCTCCGCAATGAAGTTACTGTACCCGGGGCTCTACAGCAGGTTTGGACATTACGGCCCTTAGGAGTCTGACGGCAAGCAACAAGCGTCAGAAAGTGGGATCCCAGTTTTCGTCGACAGTGTTAACAAATTCTTTTCCAGCTCCGAGTATACAGGTCTCAAGCAGCTAGCTGCTTTCCAGCAACAACTTGTAGCAGCAATGTATTATAGGGGTTATTATCAGGTTATATATATAGGGGATAATGGAAAAGAAAATGGAAACTACCATAATACAACGGGGTATATACAAATTGCCCACCGCGTACGCACGATCCGCCGAATCATCAATGGAGCTTGAGCTGAAACTATGCGGAGCCTTCGGAGCTACAGGGCGATACCCAGTAAGGCCAATCCGTGAAGTGCCAACGTACACAAAGCCGCACATTCTAGCCCCGGTCATTCTCCAAAATCTAAAGGAATTAGCAGAAATCGTCGCAGTTGCTGCTAAGGAACTTAAGTTACCATAATCTGAGTATACAGTAAATATGAGGACTCTCCTTATGATTGTACTTAACCTTTGATTTAAATTCTTTAACAGCAAGCCAATCATCTCAGTATACCTTGCCTACACATCACCTGCCTTCGGAGTGAAGCCATCGAGCCGCGTAGGGTACCTTCCAGCTCAACTGCTACTGGTACTACATTGGGTTCTTATTATGCTTGTTACTATTTTTTCATACTACTACTGCTACTACTCGACCTATTAGGATTACAGGTGCTACGTTGGGCTGTTCTATGATTACTTTTTTTTATTGTTGCTGGCACCATGCTCACTCTGCAAGGCCGGCTTTTGAATTCTTCAAGGGTAACCCCGCTTGGAGTCGTCTGGACGGTAACGACCTTTCCCTTGCAGCGAGACTGCAAGCCCACGCAGCCCGAAGCTGAGCTGTGGGGTTTAGGGTTTAGGACTTAGGGTTTATGGTTTAGGGCATAGCCTCAGGTGCAGATGCTTCCAGTCGTCAGCAGTGTAGGTCGTGTTGATGCACTTCCTTGGAAAGGACGGGGGTGAAAGCGTTCATTCTCAAGCGTTGCAGGATGGGTCAATGTCTGAAGGCCGAATCTGTGCGAGCCATAGTCAACACTCCTAGTGTCCCCCTTAATCACCCCTTCAAGGAGTTTAGACCGTAGGTCATGTATCATCTTTAGCTCAGCAACGGTGCAGGTTCTAGATCTGCTTGCGGCGTCTTAGGACTGAACTGTGTTCGGTCGGGTTCCGTGGCCAGACAACAGAAACAACAAGGAGTATAGGGGCTATGGCTGTAGGGACTGAGAGTGTAGCACTTCTTAGGCCTTTAAGGTTTAGGGTTTGGGGACAGGATGGATCAAGATCTTCTGGGCAATTTCTTGGCCTCCGGGCGCAGGCTTTCTCAGGAATGATAGAAGTTTCCTATGATGCTCCATACTCTCAGTAATAGCATTGACAATTAAAAAAGAGTAGTAGGTAGTAAGAATAGTAATGATAAGAATGGCAACAGTAGCAATAGGAGTAATTATAATAATGACAATAATAGTAATAATAAAAATACTTATTATACTTATGGCAATAATAGTAAGAATAATAATAGTAATAATAATGATGACAATAACAGTAATACTAATAGTAAGAATAATAGTAATAATAATAGTAATAATAGTAATAATAATAATAATAGTAAAAATAATGACAATAATAGTAATAATAATAGTAACGGGGCTGACTGATGGGTCTCTTTCAGCCTGGCAGCTCGAGCGCTTTGGTAACGTCCTCAGCCAGCTCGAGTTGACGTAGGCTTCCATGGGGTTTAGGGTTTAGGNNAGTTTCCAAAATCAGGGTCCCATTTCGATTAGGTGCTGTAATGGAATCTATACGAAGAGGGCGCATAATTTTGGGGAACTACCCATGGGATTCCACGGAACGGGGTCTACTCCTTTGGTCAAATGGGGCTTCTGCAAATACGTTAGGTCCTTGAGTGCATGAAGGCAGTCGCGCAACATGGACAAATGCTCCTGGTGTCAACCAACCATTCCACTGCAGGGCGTTGAAAAAGTCTGTTTGTTGCACCTCTACGGAGCCAGGACGTTACTATGTGCGAGTGGTGTCCAACCCATGGAAATTCCCCACAGCAGTACCTGAGTACCTGCACACCGGGAAGACTCTAGTCTCCCTGAACGGCTAATCAGAGCTCATGAGTTCTGAAGCTAAACGTGAGGTCCCTACTTCTGTAAGAAGCAAGGAACTGCATCTGACTTACTATATTGGGGAAACCATATTCTTTACTATATATACCCTTTTTCGTTTTCCAGAGGTGCTTTGTGGACCGGCCGCAGCTCTTTACACCTCAAGGAAGTCCAAGCAACTCATCACAGAAAGGCCCTCAACCCTAAACCCTACTGGCCAAACTGTTCCCAGGCAAGGCACATCTACTTCCAAAGCACCTGGAACGAGCAGGAGGATATATCGGGTTTAGGGTTTAGGGTTCAGGGCTTAGGGTTGTGGAGTTTCCCAAAATGCGGGGTACCTTGAAAGGGGACTATGGGGGATATATGGGGTTTCGGTTTAGGGTTCCCATAATTATGAGGTATCCTTTTGGGGGTCGCTGCAATAAGGATTCCATCTTGGGGTCCCCTATTTTGGGAAACAACCTTTCTTGCTGTATTGAGTTTCCTTCTGCCCAGCGGTTCATGCGAGAATGGGATGTTTCAGTGTTTCAAGCCCGGGTGCACAGAGGCCAAACACAGATGGCCGCCACTGTTTACCATTTGGGAAAATTGGAAGAAAGCGGTATAGTATGGGGTTATAGAGGGATGCTGGAAAAGACCATGGAAACTACTATTTAGGGTTTAGGATGGTACGAGGTTCAGACTCTTCGGCACAGGTTGCTCATGTGAAAGAGGCAGCCGGACTTGTTTAACAATGAATCAACCCCGCGGAGCTGTCTTAGTGAAAGTACCACTATGCTACTCACCACTCACCAGTGAGGGAAGCTGACCCTAGACCTGAATCTCACGCTGTCAAACGCAAATGCTTGCAAGTCAAACGCCAAGCAACCCAAACCACTGTTTCATATGTACCCTATTGTAATGTAGTAGTTTCCATTATATTTTCCATTGCCCCAATCTAACCCTAACATAGCCTCAATATGTACCCTTTGTAACCCAGTATGGTAATTTCCATGTTATTTTCCATTACCCCAAGATAACCCTAATATAACCCCACTATGTACCCTATATATCGGATTCGAGCCCCAAACCCTAATCCCTAAACCCTAAACCCTAAACCCTAATCCCTAAGCCCTAAACCCTAAACCCTAAACCCTAATCCCTAAACCCTAGTCCCTAAGCCCTAATCCCTAAGCCCTAAACCCTTCCGTTTGAGGCTCGAGCCAAGGAGGCAGTCGATACGTAGCAGGGCGCGCCACTCCTCCAAAAAGATCACTACATTGGGGTTTAGGGTTTAGGGTTTAGGGCAATATGAGGGTTTAGGGTTTATGGTTTATTGGGGCAATATTAGGGCATATTGGGGTTATAAACAACTATAGTATAGTAGGGGTTGCATTGGGGCAATATTAGGGTATGTTGGGGTTATACGGGGATAATGGAAAAGAGAATGGAAACTACTATATTATATATATATAGGTTTATGCTAGCTTAGCGTGAAGGGGCAGATTGCAATTCTCAGCTTCACAGGTGTGTCTGACTAGACTACTGACTGTCACCTCCAACTAGCGACCGCAGCGCTGAGGCTTCGGATAACAACCCTGAAGCTCTGCGCTTCCATCTACGCCTTTTTCAAAACCCGGCCCGCCTGCTGGCGTCCGGGGACCACTTCCTGCAATTGCGGCTCGTCGGCTGATTCTTGTATCGGGCACTGTGAATCAGACTGGGCGCTTCCGTTCAGAGTCAGATGGGTTTAAAGTAAGATGCCAGACGCCCTGTCAACAGTTCTCTGAGAAGGGTTCTTGCAAGAGAGGCCCAAATGACCATTTGCGCCCGACAACTAAGATTTGTCTCATAGCCTCATAGCTAGTCTTAGGTCTCAGCTGGGGGTTCATTATCTCCAGAAACTGCTTGTCGTGTTCGAGGCAGCCTAAACTAAGAACCACAGCCGCCACGTTAAAGATCCCGAGCCTGAATTTCCTGCCCCAGCCCAAGGCCAAGCAAATCCTACATCCCACAGGCAAGGCTGTCCGAATCATACCAATCCTTTTTGGGGAAAGATGGCTCAAATGCATTGCCATGATTCTGACAGACATACACACAATCCTAGAGAAGATGACGGCAAAGCACTCTGAAAAGATGTGAAACATGAAGCTACTCAGATTCATTTGAGCCATAGTCTAAACTCCAAGTATCTCCCCTCTCAAGGAGTTTAGACTATGGCTCATTTGGGCTTAGGGTTTGAGGTTTATCCCAGGGATGATACTTAACCCTGCACCGTGATGTCAATGTAGAGGTTCACATGTTCTTGTCCGTTCTCCCTTCTTTAAGCCTAAACCATAAATCCTACAATTCGTCGGGCCGCCTCCTGCTTGACCTCCTCATTCGTCAGCGCTTTCTTCTTGGTGTCATAGCCTCAAGCTCCCATAACCCTAAAACCCTTAACCCTTAACCTCCACACTCTAAACCCTAAACCCTCAACAAACCTTAAGCCCTAATCCCAAACCCAAGCTGCCATGTTGCCAGCGTCAGGGCGCAGGTCGGGCCTCAACTCCCCTCATAAACCGCCATAGTAAACCTCCCCAATGATGTCATACCAAATTATATACCATTACTAGGGGCACAGTTTTTCGCCTTCCCATGAAGTGCTCTTTCAGCATTTGCTGCCCTACTTCTCATGCTCGGAATCCTCCAAACTGACGGAGCAAAGCCCAGAACCTACGTCCCCGCGAATCACCATCTATCATTATTCCTACTATTCTTACTATTGTCAGTACTATTGTGACTATATTATTGCCAATAATGACTGCTGAGAACTGTCTGCAATGCTTCACTGGGTAGGCATAGATGTGCCCTCAGGGGCAGGAGCCTTTGAATGCTCACATACTAAACCCTAAACCCTAAACCCTGAACCTTAGACCCTAAACCCTAAACCCATACTATGATCTGTTTGCAGAGCGCTCAGCTAAGGCCCCGGGCAAGTAATGTAGGTGTCCCAACTCGCCTGCAGAGACTACCAGCAAGTCCTCCTAGAGACTTTGGGCAGGGTTTAGGGTTTAGGGTAGATTACTCATTGCTCTTGCACCATGTAGGAGCGCAGGCCTGCAAGGACTAGGCCTCAGGCCCAAAGGATAACATCTGAGTCATAAGCACTGTGCCCACAGTGCCCTCAAGTCCTTTTTGGTACATCAAGTTGCTGAGGTCCGCGGAGCTGAGTAAGTCTGCTTCTGCCACGGGACAGCACGGAATGCAATGTAGCTCATCTTGCGCACTTCTAGAACACCAAACACGACCCTCGGAACAACATTCTGAAACAAGCTGAAAATGTGAACAGTTCGACACTCACTTCCTGAATTCCATCCTAATTTATTATCCTGCCAATACCCAAAAATTCACGGCAGTCCGGACCTTACTAGTCAAGGCCACAACGACTATGGTCCTTCATCTTTCATGCATACCGTGACTACTACTGGTATTCGCCGTTGCCATTACCGAGTCTGAGGGTGTAGACTACTGCGGCTGAGTGAGCTCTGCACATGCCTCCAAGTTCTCGGCAAATTTGCAATAGCCCTGCAAAACGGAATGGGCTTGGCGATCACGGCGGGAGTGTTCATGAAAATGAGACACTAGGTCTGACTGAGTTAGCAGTATTGTGCGAAAGCGGTCCTCATTGAGCTCATACTGATCTACCTGATGTTATGCACAAGAAAATACAGAAAACTCTCTTGTCACCCCTGCTAGTGCAGCAGCCCATGTAAGAACTTTCACTGTGGGCAAGGCTTCGCAAAGCATGATTGCTTAAGGTTTCTTGCACTTAAGGTGCTGCGTGATTGATCTCAGGGATCGCCAGCTGATGTTGATGCTGATGGCGAGCAGGTACATACTGAAAGGCCACCAGCCCCAAAACGACTCAGACGACAGCAGCTCTCAGTCAAAACGCTCGCAGCTGCAAATTCATGAGCTGCACAGGCTGCACAGGAACCTGTGTTCGCGGCCAAGATCAGGATGCAAGCTCAACAAATATGGCACCCCGGCTTGCTAGCGGATGGAAATATCAAACCTACCACATGACAAAAAAAAAACGTTGTTTCGCTTGATTTTTGGCAATGAATGACGGAGTTAAGAGTTTTTCGTCGTACCCGGAACGCTAGGTAGGCGGGAGTTCAATGCTAGGTAGGCAGCTCAAGCCAACAACCATAGCGAACGGTTTTCAGGCCAGATGGCATGATCCCTGGAGAGCTTCTCCCAAATCCAGCGCCGAATCTTGAAATTCCGAGGGCTCTGTATTCAGCTACCAAAGAGCCTACATCATCCATGACCATGGAACAGGAGCCCAAATCCAACATCCGCGAAGCATGTCGCAAACATGTTTCTCTAAGTAAATGGTAGCTTTCAACGATGCAACCCTGATGTTCTAAAGAGCCGATACTTGCATAGCACAAACCCACATCTTCAATCCGAACCTATAGTCCCCCTTAAGTAGAAAGAATATGGGTTATATAGGGATCTCATGATAATAATAAACGAATCCATATTCTATCTACTTAAGGGGGATTATATTACCATGCCATGTTATCATTTGCTACATGTCCTGCTCAAAGTTGGTCTGCAGCTCGTTGCACTCTGTTTCCTTGGCCTGGCACAAAAAAAAAGGGCGGTTGAGTTTGAGGGTTCAAAGGGGTCTGGATGACATGAGAGGCCACAGACTCAGGCCTTTGGCCTTTCAAGAGCCAAGATCTCATGCAGGAAATATGAGGACGAGTTGCTGCAGTTCAGGTATTCTACGGGATCAGCTGCAGTCAATTTGTGTTTGCCCTTTCATTCATTTGGATCACACGCACATGCATGAGATGGAGCCAAATCTCTCGTGGTGCAATTTGATTAGGCGGCTATGAATATACCTCAGGCGACAGTGCTGTTTGAAGGATTTCGATTGGTTTCATGTTTCAACTTCAGCGCTTGGTCTTTTGAGCGCTTCATGCTGGAAGGCTTGAACAAACCTAGTGGAAGTTCCTGCGAGATCTGCAATAGGATGGTGCCAGCGCTTTCAAACAAACAATATCAGAAGATTTGCATGTATATGCTTTGATGTGAGTGGCTTTGAGTGGGGAGTGTAATGAAACCTTTCCCTCGAGTTTCAGAGTGCACTACCTTCAGTTATGGCGCCACAAGACCTACAGAGTCAAAAATGTGGGTTGCATTTTGCTTGGAACACACTTGCAATTCCCAAGCTCTGACACTTCAGCAGTCTGTTGTCTGAGCCTTGCATTTGTCCTTCTTTGGCACGCAGTCGTAAGAGCTCTGGCAGCCTTCACTCAGGCCACAGTGAACTGTTTGGGCGGACGTTGAAATTATAGTCTAATATACCATATTGTATTATACTTGGGATAATGGAAAAGAAGATGGAAACTACTATTAATGAGCGTCAGTGAGACCCCATTCAGCATTCCAGGCTTAAAAGCGCTCAAAAAACATCAGCACAGAGAACATGCACGCCGTCATGATTACAATATCTACTATCTCTATTGTTATTTGTATTATAATACCCCTTTATTTCTATTACTTCTATTAATTAATATTACTATTAGCACCATTATAATTAGCAATTAAGCCTGGTGCCTCCAAGCCTGGGATTCCAGGATCAGGATTGAACTTGCCACGCGTCGGAACACAGTGCTGGCAATCCCCACATGCAGAACTGGCGTTCATCATTAGGGGGATTGTCAAAATTATGGTCCCTTTTTGGGTCCCCTAAATTAGACCCCGTATTAGGCCCCGTATTACAATAGTGACCCAAAAAGGGACCATAATTTTGACAATCCCCCATTAATCTAGTAAGCATGTTCTGGAAACATGCGGCGCATGCTTGCGTTCAAAGAAGTTTGCCTCTTGGCCTTGTGGCTCGACCCTCTGTAGTTGCCCATTTAATGGGGTTTAGCGTTTCCCAAAATAGAGGACCCTAATGTAGACCCCGAAATATTTGAATCCCCATTATCAAGACCCCCAAAGCCTTCTCCTATTTTGGGAAACCCTAAACCCAAATCCCTATATCTATCCCCTCTAGTCCCCTAAACGGTACCGCGGGTTTAGCGTTTAGGGTTCAGGGGCGTAGGTCTTAGTACAACCCTGAAAAAAGCAGAAGGCCAGATCATTTAACTACAACACTGATGGGTTGTGGCTTGCACGGTCTTCCAGCGTCAGCAATGAGCTATCACATGAACCACTAACTGTCCCAGTCAATCTAGGGTTTGGGTTTTAGGGTTTAGGGTTAGGATACCCCCATCAGGTTAGCAGAACGCATGTGTGGGCTGCGGAAGTGTGCGCCAGCGTGCACCATGACTGGCCTCAAAGCTGAAATTCCTGAACCTCCCAAACCACAAAGCCTGGGATTCTTTCTTGATACGAGCCCTTGTAGGGTTTAGGGCTTAGGCTTTAGGGTTTAGCATTTAGGGTTTAAGGACGATCTCTACACTCCTCGTATTCGCTGTTTATAACCCCTATAACACCCTTAAAGGTGCGCAAGGAGCTCATATAATCCTTATATAACTCTATGTATATATACATTACCGCAGAATATAGCAGTTACCATTTCATTGTCCATTTCTTTTCCGTTCAATTGGATTCTCCATTATTGGGGTATATATACCCCTTCTTTAAGGGGTCCAGACCCCAAACCCCAAACCCCATACTGAGTGAGTTTAGACTATGGCTCACACGCGGTAGCAAGCCCAAGCGGCATGGCCCCCTCCACAAGCCTGATCGGGAATCGTCACAGGCCTTCTCCGCCGCATCAAGCCTTGCGCAAAGAGGTTGGAGACTTCATGCCATTACGAGGATAGTTGGAATAACGGAATATGGGATACGTGTATATATATATGTATATGAATATATATGCGCTCTATGAGTTTATATGAGGCGCTTATAGGGATAATGGAAAAGACGATGGAAACTATCATTGAGGCTATAGAGAGCCTTGTGACACTTTGCAAGTCTTCTTTCTTTGCCAGGCGGGCTAGGTCTAGGAACACCCGCAGAGTATCAGTTACCGCTGCGAACATGCACCCCTTGCCAAAGACACAAATTTTTGCATCACTACGAACCGGCAGCAGACGGCGAACTAGGGCTTCGGTCATAGACTAGAAGGAAATCGAACCTACTGGGCTCAACACATCAATCCTACAATCATCAACAACAAAACCCGTGCATCAAAGTGCGAGTGCTTAAGTGGTCACCTGACACTTCACTTGGCTGTCTGGAATAAGGGAACATAGTTGGGTTATATAGGGATAATGGACAAGAAAATGGAAACTACTACATTATAGCAGGTATTTGGGAGCATATAGATAATGGAAAAGCCAAGGGAAACTAGTACATTATAGTATGGAAGTTTGGAAAAGCTTCATTCCAGTACAATTGCCTGCTTGACACTTCACATCGCTTGCTATAGATGTTCCGGTACAGGTGGCCATCTACTGTCCTGCATGCCTGACCTTAGAATCCGCTCCCCAAACGCGTAGCTGCCGACGTGTTTGACTTACCAAGCTTCCTGAAAAAGGAGCCCATGACACAAGTTCGGAAAGAGATCATTCCTCTTCTATCCATGAGGCTCATCCAGCTTGCTCTTGAAGAAGGCGATCTTCTGCTTGACATCCGTCTCCTTGCATGCTGACCTTTGACATGCTTATGCGGCCACATGCGCTGGCAGTCACTGGCATATCGCTGCTCGTCCTCGGCCTTTTGGCTGTTAAGTGACACATATTGCCTACGCTGCTGCGGGTTGTGTGGAACCTGAAGCCCAAAAGACGTATCTTCTCTGACTGTTTCCAATCCTCAGCTGGTTTCTGCAGTTGCTGTCTAAGCCCTTCAGGACCTAAGTGTGTCAACACCCGTTCCTGAAAACCTTTGGTGCATCCCCATCATGCTTCCTGCTTGGGCCACGGCGTGCCGTCACACTGCGACTCATACTGGAGTGGCCTTGGCGCACGGAGAGGGTTCACAGCGAGTGGTCAGAGTAAGTTCTTCTAAGGGGCCTCTCTACAAGTCAATAAAGGTTAAAGTCAGTTTGTCACGGAGGTAGAGGCAGGCCTAGCACGAAACAACAAAGTTTGTTCCAGAGCTGGTCCTGATGCGACCTTGCCAGGCCTTGCCAGGCTGGCACATGGTGTTTGCACATGGCTCAGGATTCTGAGTTTTCGGAGCATGGCCACATCCCGCAAGTCTTTGCTCATACAGTCTTTCGGTTTCCACGGAAAGGAATATGATTAGGATCTCCAGCATGCTGCCCACTGATCTTTAACCTGCAGAAAACGAGGCTGCCTACTGTGTCAGCCTCATGGAACTCCCGCCGGATGAAGACACCTGCCTCTACCAGGACGCTTCTCAACACAAATCCTTGCAGTCTTTGCCTGCACTGGGATGACAGATGAAGGCTGAAAGGCTGAAGCCTCAAGATCAGCCTCCTGAAGGCTGGACACAGAAAATCAGATTCAACGCCTGAACAAGGCTTCTAGGAGGGAGTCTCTCATGACAAAGGCTTCCCATCTAAACTTCTGATGTACCCCTACAGCAGTGTGGATTAGGAGGACCCCCCACCCTGTAATGGTGGTATAATAGGAATATAAGAGGACCCTAATATAATCCCTATTATCCCCTATAGTCACTGTTACTGGGTGGGGGGTCCACCTAAAGTGTGGATGAAAATCACTACACGGAGGCAAGAGCTGGATGGCCACTTGGAACCCTGATCAACGAAAGCCATGAAGAACTCCAGGTGCTTTGGCGCCGTTGCGTGGCAAAAAAAAACCTAAACCCTAAACCCCTAAACCCCTAAACCCCCAAAATCCAAAACCCTAAA
>CAJNIZ010045415.1:0-50594 GCA_905231905.1 Symbiodinium pilosum
AAAACAAACCTTTTTGCCTCCGCCATTTGTCAACTTCCAGATTCATAATTGAAGCTGCTCACCCGCAAGATCAAGATTGCTCCCATTCCCCCTAGCCGTCAAGTGAGAAAAGCATCTTTCAAGGCATCTGTCTTAGCATCTTAGCATCCTACATGAAAGCAAAATGATATGCGCAAACCTTCCTGAGCCTAGGATTTCTACACCTGGGTTAGGGGAGAGACAGCGAGGACTACAGCATTTTGGGGCATAGAAACGGAATACCGTTGTTAGTATGTGCTTGGACAAGAGAAGCCGGATCTGAAGGCACTGAGCGGTCCGGGGCGCCACTACGCCTAAGCTTGACTGCCCTGCTGCCTGGTATCCTGGCTGCACAGCAAGGAAGCTGGTATGAGACCCTCAACTCTTCCCTACATATGTCATAAGTCTAGAAAAAAGGCCCCCACGCCCCAAAAAGGGGTGTTAGAGAGAGAAGGGGTCCAGGTTAGTATAGCGCTTATGGCAGTTTTCCAAAATAGGGCTGCCCAGTGTAGACCCCAAAATATTATAATCCCTATTATGGGTACCCTCCAAAAGTGTACGCATAATTTTGGGAAACCCCCTGGTGGGGTAGGAAACCCTCAAGCCCTTTCTGCCCAGGAACATGGAGTTCCCAGGCTAGCTTTGGAGGGTTTAGGGGTTAGGGATTAGGGTTTAGGGTTTGGCAGGATGAACTTAATACATGGGATTTTGTACCCCCAACCCTCAAATTAGATCCTGTTGTAGTATCAACATGATATCTATAGGGTCCTGATTTTGGGGGTTGGGGTTACGTACCAAAACTACCTCATTAAACTTCACCTTCTACAGCCATTGCTCTCCCAAATCTTAGTCAGGGGGCTCTTCTAAGTTGCAGCTAGGCAAGCAGATTTGACAAGGACTTCGAAGTATGCTCGACGGAAACCTTCTAGAACTTCTCTCAACATATGTCACAAGTCTAAACTCCTAGTATCCGCCCTAATAGCCTCTGTAGTAGGCCCCTTAATCCCCCATATAACCCCTGTTAGGGAGTTTAGATTATAGAGCTCACGCAGCCAGTTCTGTGCGGTTCACCTCGGTCCCTTTTTCCTCTAGGCTTGGACGACGCAAGCAAGCAGAATCAGGGGAGCCAAGCACTGCCGGGGCTTCCAATGTCTGCAACTGGGCGGCAGGTTCAAGGAGGTAGTTTCCCTAAATAGGGATATATCCTTAATCATGGAGAATCACATGGAAAATCAAATGGAACATGAAATGGAAGCTATTATATACAGGGATGTATGGGATTTTGATGGTAGTTTCCCTACATAAAGGGAACCCAACACAAACTCCAAAATGTTATGATCCTGAATAGGAACCTCCACTCCTAATTTTGCGATACCCCCAGGAGTAGAGGGCCCAGTGGGCACCGTGTAACCTGTCTTTGTTGCGACCTGCAGCTAAGAGGAATGTCAACGCTCCTGAGATATCACATCAGCCTTCTCACGCGGCAGCAGTCAGCAGAATGACAACCTATACCTTAGCCAGCATACATGCATTTGCATTTTGATGATTCCAACCTCCTTTTCAGAGTGATCAGCCAGCGCAGCTGTGACCCTGTGGACATGTCTGACACTGAGAGCAGCGACAGGCCAACTCACCAAGAACTTCAGAAGAAGCATCATTACCACCATGGTCGTTACCACTAGAGATGCAGCTGCTGCTGTTGCTGCAAAGGACCGGCAGTTGTCGAGTAGTGGAAATCATGGCTTTCCCTGACGCAGGCCAAAGCGCGAGTCCCCCAACAGCGTTACTTCCCAGTGCGCTGGCCCTTCGGCAACTATGACAACGGCCCTGAAAGGGTGGGCTTCTATTGAGATGGTGATCTTCTGACTTCTGATAACGACAACTGACTTAGAAGCAGGGATTGTCTGTGGGTCGTGAAGTGGCAAGATACGAGGCTTGCATTACAGATGGCTTCCAGTCAGCCAATACCAAAGTCGTTTCTTCTCGGCTTCACATTGAGATGGGTTGTGCACGGATTGGTGACCATGAGCTGCAAGCTTGCCTAACCGTATGAAGTCCGGGCCCCAAGCCCTGATACAGGCAAGTGACGGGATTCCATGCTGCCATACGCATTCAGGGATGTTAGGCGCCCGTAACCGGCAGTTTCCATGAGGCCAGCGCCAAGCCGGACGCAAGAAATCTTCACCTCAGTGCACGCAGGCGAGCATTTTTTGTCTCCGGCAAGTTCTGATACGCAAGCAGGGCTCCCGAATGTCGCAGTTTTAGAGCCAGACTACTCCGGACTATGTTTGGTATCAGGAGGTGAGGTTGCCGATGGTTGCCGAGAGTAAGAGTCCCTTTAGTCGCTGTCGTCGGCTAAAGACCCTGAAGGTGCGAGGGAAGGATGCCGGCTGCCTGACCCCAGGACATTTCTAGGTCGCTTGTGTTATCTCATGGCGTCCATTTGTGTTTCATCTGATTTCGAGGGCCTTTCATGGATCAGGTTGGCAACCTAGGGGCAAAGGTTTGGGCGGATTGCTTTTGGAGCTTGGATGCCCGGGCAAACATGCATGTGAAGGTGTGGCAGGGCGACAACAGCATTTCGGAAAGCACGACATCTTGACAGCATACCATTCACGGTCGACTAGGTTGCGTTTGGTTCTGGTGTGTCTGCCGCTTGAATGGCCTTGGCGAACTTGATGCTGGCTGCTGTTGGCTTCTGCCATGGAGAGTTGGTAAACAACAGTAACTAGGTGACTGGATGAGCTTTGTTCTGACTTCGTGAGATCCTCATTCGTGCGTGGACCTCGCTTGTCTTCTTGAAATTCTCCTTCTCCCCCTTCACACTTAGCTTATCTAGTTTGATGGCCCCAGGAGTTGTGGTGCTGAAATAGGATTCCGGCCTGAATTTTGGAAGGTGCTTAGACCGACATCTCCCAGCCAAATATGCAGCCTCAAAGATGGCTTTGGGAAGATTGCTCGTTTGGACCAGGACTTTGCTCCATGCAACCCCGCGCCCCGGGTTGTGTCCCAAAGAAGCCGGAAGGCGCAGCTTGGGAGTGCGGGGTTATGAAGACGATGGATTCCTGCTCACGAGGGCGGTATCATGCTGCATGGTTCACGCAGGGGTTTAATGTTAATACAGAAGGGGTGCTGACAAAACCGAGTTCTCCTCAGATGTTACTGGGCTTGCGCTGTGTCTCATCCAACAGCCCACAATAGTAGTAGGTCTCTCCCTACAGCATGGCAACAGTGTGTTGCGTGCTAGGTTTGTGTGTCCCCGATGGACCCTCGATGGATTGTGCGCCGGCCTTCCCCCTGGACCGGGGCTTTGACAGCGAGAGATTCAGATTCAGACTTTAATTTCGCAGATGCGCTTTAGCGCCAGGATATTTCGGAAGCTGCCTCAAACCCATTTTCTGGGGGCTGAAACCAGGTGCTCATCGTCCTCAAGGAATGATATTAGGGACCGTACAACTTCTGATTCTGAGGGGGCTGCATGGTGGGCTGAGATGTTGAGCATGAGGGTGCGCATTTAGATGAGGAGTCATTGATGCCTGTAAGCGGCTTTTGTTCTGCAAGAAGTGCGGAGCGTGAACAAGTGATCAGACAGCCACAACAGGATTAGCTATGATGAAGGGGTTCGCTGCTCTTCGTGTGGAGGACAAGAAATCCAAGCGATCGAAGAAAACAACTGGCGCACCACCGGCCCGCAAGAGCTCGGAGCCGTTGGCCCAGGCCCGGAGAACGGCTGTGCTCCTGGGATTGCAAAATTCTGATACAAAATCATAATTGAGTGTTGCACAGACTAAAGATCCTGCCAGCTGGGAGTATATCAGGGAAACCCCAAGGAAAGAAATCCCCAGGAAACCTGAACAAGTAGCAGCCATGCTCCTGACTTGTACAGTAGTGAGCCACGAGAAGCTATTGTTCGTTCAGATTCTGCAAGTCGGCATTGGGTACATCTTGCTGCCACACTACCAATGTTTGTCGGCTTTTGTACGTGCATGTGGGGTCATGGGCCGCCTCGGCTGTGGTGACTCTAAGCTTTATCACAGTTGGATATGGAAACATTTGCAAGTCGCTTTAGATTACTTGATAAGTTCAAAGGGATTTACAAACGCTTGCAAGTTGGGTTCAGGGAGTCCTTTGCGTGCTACATAGCTTCGCTCCTCCTATCCATGCTTGGTCATCGTTCATGGTAAAGTAGGCACCAGTCACCAGCGCTAAAGCTGATTGCTGGTGCCGTCGCTGCAACTGCTAGTGCTGCTTGTGTTGCCGTTCTCAGCAACAAGTTGGCGTGGCGCATCCATGTTCTTCGTTTGGAGTATCCGAGGCTTGCCCTGCAGAAGGCACGTGCCGTGGCGCTTTTCAGCAATCCTTCTCATGCTGGTTGGAATAGTGCTTACATAGGCACTATAAACTATGCTAGCATACCATAGCAACATAGCGCAACCCTGTAGCATGTAATATTTTATCATTCTGAAAATGTGCACCTTGTCGTATCATGCGAGAGATGAGAGCACCCGGGCTGCAGGGAGCAAGCTTTGGCTGCAGAGCTTGGAAGAGACGAAAGTTGTAATCTAAGCAAGTGTCCATCCGGTATTCGATAGCCCCGTGCAACGCTGAGGAGCCATGATGCCTGCGGCGAACCTCCAGCCGGCATTTGTTCCTTCAACTGCATTGAAGTTTTTTGGGAACTGACCATCCTGGTTTCTTTGTCTCTTGCTTACCGTTCAGCCAGCCAAGCTTGAACTCATGAGCATGTCCTGCTCCTTGTGGTATGCGTCTGCTGTCTCTCAGGCTGTTGAGGCACCTGTTTGGTCGACTGCAACTTGGCGATGACTTAATGGAGTTTATGTCATGCTCCAGGTCGGTAGCATATGTAGCCTGCTGATTAAATCAGAAGAGGGTAGCCCCCTCGGCCCTGGGGCATTGCTTTGGAGATAGTTGCTGCATCGGTAAGCATCGATCCCATCACTTCATCACACTCTTGCCTTCTCATGCGTTTTGTGAGAACTCAGGAATTCGAGTTGTGGAATTCGTTCACAAAGCCGAAGTACCAGTGATCCAGTCGTGGTCCAATGGGTTGCTCCCCCCCACCCTGAGGATGCAAAGCTGCATGCCTGTTTCCAAAATTGGCAGTGTCTTGTTTGAGGTAATGGAACACGGATTCCCGTGGATTGGTTTAAACCTGTTTGGTTTTCGCATGTTTTCGCGCTCTTGAAATCTAAATTAGAGTTTGCTTGGATAGGTCCTTGGTCTTTGACAGAGGTATCGCGTTTAATAGGAATTCTGAGAGGTGACCTCACATTTTGGGGGACAGACCCTCGCTGTCGTCGGACGCAAGGGCTACTGCTGTCGCTGCATGGGAGGGCCGAGAAGGGCCTACCCCAAGCTTGCTCCTCCTTGCTGAGACCCCTGTAAGAACTTTGTGCATTTTGACGGGATTGTGCACAGTTGGGCTCCTGTATGGTAGAAGCGGCGTTGAAACTAGTTGTAGTCTCATCACCCCGTATCCATGCCAGCCCTCCAATCATCACCGCCATTTCTTCCTGCATTGCCGATGTCGCCTTGACTGACCAACAGGCCAGCTTCTGGTAAAAACTGTGTATCTTCTGGAAGTATACCAGCGGAGGACAAGCACGGCGACCAAAGTTGCAGCTCGCGTTTGAAGGCATGGCAACAAAGCCTTGCGACTGGCCCGTCGGATGAATTCAAGAGGCATACAGGCCGCCCCTCGGTTTTGGGCTTATTGCGCTCTTGGCCTGAAGCATGAAGCCCTCTGTACTAACAAGCTAGTGTCTGCATGATTCCCCGCAGTTTCCCTTTCCTTTTCCACTCCCCTATATACTGTCCTAGCTTCCATTTCTTCTTTTCCATCTGTTTCTCTGTTATTGGCACCTGCTGGTCAGGGAGTTCTCTTGTCTGAACCTCCGCAAGACCTCGGCTGTGACATTAGTGTCGGCTGGCATTGCTTGCGTGTACTGCTTCTCAGGAGAATCAACAGCTGGTAAAAGCTTCTGTTAGCAAAAAATTGAAGCTCAAGACGGAATAGAGGTGGCCTGACAAGGAAGATGTATGGGTTCCTTGTTGCGCCTGGGGTCTTTGCCCCAGTTGGTGCTTCCACACTGTAGCCATCGCTCAGCCATATTCAGGGATTTTTTGCTGTTCTCCAAACTTGCGCCAAGGGATCCCAATCTTCCTTCCGATTCCCACAGAATTCCATGCAGACAGCAATTGTCAGCCTGCACATCCTCCTTTGCAACCCAGCGTTTATGTAGTTTGTTCTGTGGGGATTGCATGCAATGTACGTCGAATTCGTGCGCAGATGGGGTAAAGTGTAAAGCCAAGCAGTTCGAAGCTGCGGTGCATCTTCCATCTAATGTTCGGACCCGCATTGGCGCGGTCCTCCAAAGGAGCTGTTATAATGCGTCATACGAAGGAGTCGGATGCTGTAGACGTTCAGGACCTTCGGAGGAACCTACGCATGCGTGCCTCGGGCAGCGTGTCGGGTGAAATCGGAGTTGCAGATGGGGTGATGAGACCAACTGGGCTAGAGCAAATCCCAATTTTCACACCTCGGAGATTTAGGATTTGGATGAACAGAATGAATGTCAAGGTTAATGTCGTCCATGCATAGCCCGAGTACAGAGATGTTGTCTCTAAGGGCCGGTATGCTTTTGGAGAGGCGTTGAGTTGCAAGTCCCCAACTCGCATCTGCCGCAAGCCCTAGTATTCAACTCCCCCACGCCGCTTTGGAAACCCGTACGTAAGGCCTACGTTACAATAGTAATGATGTGTAAATATTAAGAATACCAATGGTAAAAATAGCAATAGTAATAATAAGAGTAATAAGAACGGCAGCAAAAAGAATACCAGCAGTAGTAATGATAGTACTACTAATAGTCATAAGAATAGGAAAGCAAAACTTCAGCATCACAGAACTTGAAAGCTCAATGAGTCCTCTCCCCATTTCTCCTCGGCGCCTGGCTGCCCCATGCGGTCTGAGACGCGTTCCGCAAACAGCTGTCCGCAGCAGATTCGCGAAGTGGCTAAGGTACCCATGTGTGCTGTATGGATGCCAAACAAAGGGCCAGAGACAAAATCATCAATTATCTGAAGCTCTCGTTCCGACTTGAGTAGAGTCTTGTGTCGGTGCATGAAGTGCTGAATGGTAATTTCGAGGCCGACTTTGCTTTGTTCCTTGTGGAGGACGGAAAAGTGATCAGCTCAAATTCAGGATCTCCGTTTTTTTATCGAAGTATACTGTGTTAGCAATCTTGTCATGATCGAGGGTGATCGTGGCTGCTCCAGAAGTAAGGGCACCCCAACATAGACCCCCAAATACTCTAATCCTTGTTCTTGTTCTTGGGGCTTTCAGAATGGGATCTCCAATTCTAGCAAACTCCCATATAGAACAATTGGAGGAGCAAAAATCGCCCAAAATCGAAGAATCCATGCAGGCCAAGATCAGGATGCCTCAGGTGCAAAGAAGAAGGTCTATTACATTCATAAGACTGACAAGAGTACTCATACCACTAGTAGCACCGCCAATGACATGCATTACAAGGCTATACGGCACTATATTATACTGTTTTGTATCCTGATTGGCTATAAGGTCGTATACTGGACTAGAAGCTAGGTCTGCGGTCAACTGATTGCCTCACAGGCTTATGGTCTGCTGTATTGTGTACATTATGGGGCTTGAGGCAGCCCCCGGCTGTGTGTACTTTAGTAATAGTACTTTTACAAAGGGTAACTCCAGGGTACCCAGCCCTGGTTTTAACCCCCAGCGCCCGGTTTGGCAATCGTCCCTCAGACGGCTGCAGGGAAATGCACCCCCCACCAAACAGGGTGGGGTTTGCGCCAACCTGGCGAGCCAAGAAGAGTACCGGTGGTGAGGAGCTGAATTACTATAGTCCCCCTTAAGTAGGTAGAGTATGGGGTATATGGGGATCTTATTATAGTATACCCATAGCCATATTCTATCTACTTGAGGGGGATTATACTCTTAGATTTATTCGACGAAGTACAGGAACTCGGCGAGTCAGGTGTTTCTGTTTGATGCTGGTTTGATGCTGTTCTACATAGTGCAGCTTCTGTCTTCTCTTGTGCCCTTTTCATGGGTACCAGAACCATACCTGTGGATCCAAATGCCGCTTGTTGCACTAGGGAAAGTAGAGAAGTATTGGATAGAGGAAGTGTGAGTGTACCTAGGCGTCTATGTTTGGATCCTTCGCTATTGGTGGGGTTGGGGAGGTGTTGCAGGGAGCACAACGCGCTGCCCTGCCTTCGCACCGAGGTGGGATCAGCTGAGGAAATTGAAGCTCGACGTTCAAAATTGTCTTTAAAGCCGCTGAGCCCCGAAAGTGAGTTGGCTGATCCATACCTTGAGTGCGTGTACGGCCTACAGGCCTTGATCCAGAGCTGCTTTACTGTACAAGACAATATGATCAGTAGCATCGGGGCTCTCCAGAAGCTGACAGATGTATGCTAAGGAAGGTTCGTGTGGTTTCCGAGATGGGAGGAGCGGATTAGCGCAATGCCTGCTGAGAATTTATGAGACTCAGGGTGGCCGCCAAAATGTTTTAGCTTTCTGTCTCGTTCCTCGTTGCCCCTTGCTTGATCTACCCGACCTCCCGTGGCCCGTCGCCTGCTTAATCAATCTAAACTGGGAAAGGGGAGGTTCCAAAAGGGAGGCATGCCCGTTGTCGATTTTTGGGGGGCAGCACATGGCAAGTGTAGTTGTATCCATTCAGAAATACCTCAGCAAAAGATAGGTCCAGGCCTATCAGTATGATACATTCCAAGTAGGACAATCATCAAGACTCGCATGCTCTGCACGGCGAGCTTGAAGTCAGCGACTGGAAGCCGATCAGTTGCCTCCTGTGTCATTGCATGAGTTTGTGAACTAGAATGTTCACCTCTCTCTCCCGATTACTTTTTAAGTGGCTTGGGCCACCTCCAAGGCTCAAGCATCTCGACCCGCGAGTAGTTTGTTGATTCCGACCCTCCAGCAGGATCATTGTTGGAATGTGTTTCGAGGCTACCAGCCCGGGGGATACCAGTCCAAGTCACCAGAATCACAAGTCCAGATTTCAGTGAAGCGCGCCGAAGAAGATTCAAAATGCCTCTTTATTTACTCCTTTGCGCGGCAGTGGTGGCTTGCTGGTTCCAATGTAGATTGGTGAGGAAGGGTCATGAACGGTTTCACAATTGTCAACATAATCTCTTGTTTCTCGTGATTTCCAGGCATTCCTAGCATGTGGCTGCAAAGTCTGAATTAGCCGCCTGAAGCTCGTCCAGCTGCGTGTTGATTCCTACGATTGCTGACCACTTATGGACATGACTAATTCTCTGTCGTCCTTGCTTCCCCAAGGGCTGTTGTCGGATCGCAGGGGGCTCGGTATTGCTGCTGGGCATCTCGCATGGACCCTTACTGCCAACGCACAAGGATCAGGGTGGAGAAGGGTTACTGTAAGATTCAAGGCAAGTGGAGCGGTTTGGGGCTGCAGGAGCGAGGCTTACTGGTTAGGCTACCAGGGGCTCGGATGTGAAAAGATGCCGGTGTGTAAGCGAGAAGGTGACGTGGCCTGTTCGCGAGAGAACGCTTTAGTCGTGCCTTGGACTGCAAGCTGGTCGGTTTGCCCTCACTTAGCCCTAATTGTAATCGCTGCGCGCCGCCGGCTTGCCCCGCTGTAGCAGTCAGTGAGGACGCGGTGAAGGCATCATAGTGGAGGGGGGGGTGTGAAGTTGAGGGGTCGGCGGGCGGGGGCAGGTTTGCAGATTGCTTGGAGAGGGCGGGGGTGTGAGGTCGACCCATATATTGCAGACCGTCATCAGCTTAGGATTATCTTAGTCATTTGAGGCCGACCTGGGTCACCGTCCCTGTCTTCTGTAGCACGCCTAAGCATCGGGCACAGAACCCTTGAAAGGGTCTCGCTCCCCCAATGATTAATTCTTTGTTCCCTTTCGGGGGCCTTCCGCCGGGAGGGGTGGGGAAGCTTACGGGGCAGGATTCATAAGCATACCCTGTACAAAGGCGTAGATTGCATGTAATTTTGTACATGCATTCGCATATCTCTATATGTATATACATATGTATGTATATGAGCAACTGCATCTCTCGCTTAGTCTCTCTCTCTCCCCCTCTCACCCTCTCTTCTTCCATGTGTCATATTTATATTCTCCTACAACCCCCAGTTTTTCTACAACAGTCTTGGTGCATTCGGTGCATGCCCGAGGAGTCCGAGATGGCCTTGCAGCCTGGGGCCTAACGCCCTTCTGTTTTTGGACCCTAGGTGTAATTGAGGAAATGTCCGGAAATGCGGGGGCACACTATTCCCGATACGACATATATATATATATATATGTCCAGCCTATTGACTACCTTGGTATGGAAGAGTCTTTTGAGGCTTCTTCCTGACTGGGACGGGTAGGGAGTAGGTAGGTTGCATGTTGCTCAGCCTGATATCTTGATATACACCGTACCGCTTGTTTAAAGCAGCCTGGCTACTATTTCTCCTTTTCCTCCTGCGCCTGCAAGTCTTCTGCTGCAGCAGCAGCAGCTGCAGCTAAATGACGATAGCATCGGCAACAGAGACTGAGATTCGCCGCCCGTCAGCAAATCTCTGAGGTGCAGCCGCGCGAAGTTGCAGCAGGAGAACGCGGAGCTGGCTGCAGGCAGAAGAGCATCCGCTGTGCATTGATGCTACCCTCAAGTTCTAGCATGTTAGAGCTTTGCACGGCTGGAAACGCTAAATGAACTGCACTCCCGAAGCAACATTTACTGCCCGAAGAGCCTAGCATGCGGTCAAGAATGGTCATCCTGCAGGATCCACTTACAAAGACTTCGAAACACCTTGCGCTTCACAAGATCCATGTCTCTACGGTTTGGAGAGCCGTTGAGCTTTCTCACATCACCTCCTCGAGCTACAGGCGTATTCACCCTCTTGGGGTCAGAGGACACAATTCAACCCTTGCCCATGTTCCCCCCACACCCTCAAATACTTCAGTGTCAGGCCTTGAAGACGAGCGCAACGCCAGGCAGCCGCCTATCCAGCTTTGGTATAGCCTCTCAGGGCCAGATTCGGGACAGGGATGTTCCGAGGACTAATATGGCTCAGTGGTAGATTTCGGGTAATGTATTGGACCCCAACTTCAGGAATTCTCAACCCCCAAACTCACTCCGCTGGCCCACCCTGGCCATAGTTTCAGGCAGACAGTCGGTCCATCGTTCAAAGCTCCAGGTGTGGATAGATGGGTTGTTTGGTTCCCGATGGAGGTGGATTGTAATTTGATGCGCTGCAGCAGAGCTCTGCTTCAAGAGCCAGCAGCTCTTCAGCTTGGGTTGTGCTCTGTTGAAGATCCAGGATCAGTATATATGGCATGTTCTTGTGCGCTCGTACGGTAGCCGCATGGCAGTTTGAATGCCACCAAAGCTGAAGCACATGCAGGCCACCAAGACTTGCCCTGGTACCTGCCCAGCTTGCCATCATGCAGCGCACAAGAACAGCTTGACCCTGACTTACCTAGCATGCCTCCATGACTGTGCGTTTATGGCCGCCAACGACGCCTCGTCGCTTTCTCCAAGAGATGTGGGGAGCGCGAAGGACTGTCACTTAATCTTCCGCTGTGATTTTGAAGAGCTTGAAGACACTCGATGGTAGTAGCCTTGCGCGTTGCGAGCCCTTCGCTGAATGTTTGTAGACCTGATGGTTCGCAGAAACATAGCAGGACGATCCAAAGGATGTGCCACCTGGCCGAAGTCAGTTTGCGTGGCGATGTAAAACGAGACGTGCCTTCTAAAGCTTTTTTTCCCGCTTCTGCTGAGATGCTTGCAGGTGCCAGTATGAAAAGGAGAGGAGGCTAACATGCTCAAGCGAACCTGCAATGGGACCCTGCAGCTTGTTCCATCACCCCAATTAAAGGGACAGTAGTTGGAATTTGGTTGTCACTTAGAACTGCCGAGCAGCAAGGTCCCTTGGTCATGCTGGCGCATCAATGCCGCAACTTGCTGCAGACTCAGCCAGAAGTTGTGGGCGTTCGAGGGTGAGTGAGACCCTCATGCTTTGAGGCGTTTACCAAAGTATAAGGCAGTCAAGCTTTTTCGTTGTTTCTTTTATGTTTTTTCCGCTGCTGGTGCTGGCCGGAGGATTCAAGCTGAAGACTGTAGGTGTAAGGGGGCAACACAGTTCCAACTGCCAACCGCGGCCGAGCTTCAACATCCACCTAGCCATACCGCAGACTCAATCAGCCTGTTGATGAGGGAACGAGGTGAACGTAGATCTCTATGCTTACGGCATCCTTCAATGTCATTCGGTTTGGAATTCACTCGTTGAGTCTCGCCCTGCTTGGGCGTGACTATGCGCGCTGTTTGTTTTCAATGGGTGCCGGCTTTGCTACCCATTGTCGCACACATGAGTCCTCGTGAAGATGCCATAAGCTGCCCACAAGTAAAGCAACAGGTTGAGATATCTCTGCCTAGAATTGTGCATGTCACTGGGGTACGGAGCCGACCCTCTAACTGAAAGTCTCTGCAGTCCTAGCATGTCCAAGTGCGTCCGAGAGGGTCCTCCACGCATACCCCGTGCATGTGCGATGAGAAGCAGTTCTCTTGGGCAGCTGCATCTGTAGCATTGCACAGACCTGGCGTTCAGTCCTAGGCCCCCTTTGCCGACGACACTGAAGAGGCGATACAAAGCCCCATGGACTCTTGGGCTGATTTGACTCATGGGATTGCTAGGTACGCATTCGAGCAAACTGGGTTCTTGTACCAGGGAGATCACGATGAACTCGCGGCAACATCCATGATCAGGCAGGCACATGAAGCAGTGGTTGCCGTAACAGAACTTACTGCTAGTGATGGTGATATACAGCACTTGAATCCCCAGAACCCTCCTTTGCCTAAATGTCAGGGAGGTGCAGTCCGAAAATTTGTGTAGGTCAGTGGGGTTTCGAGCGATCCCCAGCAACGAACTTTCAGGAGAAGTGTCGGAAGCGGCTCCGCGAAAAGAGGCCACGTGTCAGAGTCATTGTGTTCGAGTTTCAGATGAGCAGCATCCGGCATCTATGATTTCCTGAACCACAGCTAGGTCATGCACCTTAATACGTGCACCTGATAGATACAGCTGCGGGACTTGACTCTCGTAACATATGAAGATTGTGACCCAGCTTAGAGCAGCTCGAGTGGTGGAGCAGGCAGAGCAGCAGGATCTCGGTAAACTCACGCTTGCGTAGGACTTTACGTAAACGCCTGACAGCTGCTGCAAGTTTGAAAGGGTTGTGAGCTTGAGAACCCTTGCCAGAATGAGAGCCCTCATTCTCAGGGATGGGGTTGAAGCTCAGAATTGCCATGATGCACGACATGCCAGGTCTTACTTGAGACGATATTTCGGTCATTACCTCATTTTGGTCAAGCTTTTTCATACTGTTAATGAAATCTTTTTTACAAGTGTCGCCGTCATGGGTGTTATTTTTCTGCTTTTGTTAGTTAAGGGTTTACTGCAGGAGGCGGATTGAAGCCTCCTTGCAGCAAGCGGTGGCAGAGAATGTTTCTCGGCAGTGGGTCATCCAAGTCAGTTCAGTTGAAGCACTTCAGTGGTTCGGCTAGTCCCCCGAGCAGCGCCCAGCGATTGCTGTACATACTCGTATGGCATGCTTCGTTGCCAGCGGGTCTTTCGTCTTGTGCCGTGATGCGGCATGCCTCTGTGCACGCAGTTCTTGCCAATTGGACCCTGCGACATGCTTCAGTGACGTGCAGATGTGGACATAGCTGCCTAGTATGGTAAAGTCTGCCTTGGGCATCCCAAGACATGTAGCCTCGGCAGTCTTGATGGCATGACGATCAGAAGCGTACGACTGAATATGATATCCGGTCAGCTTCCCAGGAGCAGGCCCGCCGCGAGCGAGAGGCCTAAAAGTGCACCAACATGAGCTTACAGCATGATGAGGACTGGGAGTTAGGAGTCCTGGGAAGGCTGTCCAATCCAGGAGGGACGATGACGAACAGTAGGACCTTCACAGACACTTTTGAGACATGCATACCAGACATGTACTGAACAGCCTGACAAGAAGCGTGGTTGGCTGCCAGGCTGCCCATCGGCAGAGGCTGCGCCGTATCGCTGCAGACAATGTGCCCTACCTGCAATGAGAGGCATGTCACCTTCTTCAGTCCCTTAGCGGGACTCCAACACAATTAAGCACTTGAGGTGAGAGAGCATTGTCCAGAATCTGCGTCGCAGCATCACGAGAGAGCGGCATTGAAGGGACCAGTGTCTGATTGCCGATTGCAAGCAAAGGCACGGCGCCGTCACGAGGAGGACTCTCTGGCATGGGGCTCCTTGCTTAGGGTTTAGGGTCTAGGGTTTAGGGTTGCTAATTGCTAGGATTGTGCCGGATCCCGCCAAAACCTGCTGCGGGCAACCTATGTATTTTGGAGAGCTGATCAACCCCCATATGTCCCCCAGTCTCCATTTCATTTTCCAGATTGATTCTCCATTGATTCGCGGTTTAATATCCTAAACCCCAAGCCCTAACAAGTAGCTTCCGTCTTCTTTTCCATTCCTCGTATGAAAGCCTTTATTAACCACCGAAGAAAGAAGCTCGCTTTTGCAACACCCTTTGCAGGGGAGCTGAGGAAACATGTCAGCTTTAGACCGGCCTCATATTAGCTATAGTCCAAACTCCCTACAGAGGGTTTAGGGTTTATATGGGGATTATTTAGGGTGCTCATTATATTAGGGGGGATACTACGATTTTGGACTAGAGCTCATAGTATGGTAACTTCTATAAGTAGGGTGTCGAGTTACCATCATGCAGGGGTTATCCAGGTTCATAGAGGGTCTATGGATAGTTCCCCCAACAACAGAGATCAAATGGAACAATAAGATGGAAGATGAAATGCATGGAAACTGGGAGTCTATCGTGGCTGATCGGGATCAGGGTTTTGAAGACACATGGGGGTTGATCTAAAGGTCGTTTGGGAGAATTCAATAGGATTTCTGTAGGACCATAAGGGAAAATACCGTTTTAGGGTGTAGAGATACTAGTGTTCCGCCATCTCCATTTTGGGAACAGCAATGTTGATCAATTACCAAATAGGGGGCCCGTAGTATGGACCTCAATGAGCTAGAATCCTTATTATAGGGACCCCCCCAACAGGCCCCAAACTAGTCGAAGCACCTTGTCGATTCATGTTTTTGGACAGAATAGTCTCCCCTAATCTAAGCCGGCTGGTGTATGAACCCCCCTTAGGACTTGTTGCTGGGAATGGGAATATAAAGGAACGGGAAAGAAAATGGAAACTACTCTGCTATGTAGGGTTCACGGCTGAGAACAAACCGCCCGCCTTCCCTCAACAACAAACACCACCAATATAGTAGTACCGCGATATGATATGGTACCACAATATAGTAGGGGGAATGTATATACATATATTATAGATGAAATTGGGGTGGGGAGATGTGCTACTTGACATAGAGGAAGAGGATCAAGCAGTCCCCCATGGCTAGAGGCAAGCCGCCCCAGTTATTTTCCCTGATTCCGTACTAAGAACTAGTAAGGTAGGATGTATCTTCCTGACGTAGCTCGCGCACACTTCCTTCAGTTGTAGGGGTCTGGAAGAAGGTTTGCCGGCATGATTCCCTTAAGCTCTGCCGACCGTTGCGGGAAATTTGCATGCACACGTCAATTTCAATCATAAAGTCGCCTGTGTCGCGCACACTGCGGGCATTGCCCCAACAAAGCAGGAGCTGCTCCTTCAGAAGGCTGCGAGACGGGAGCCTTGTCAAGCGTTTAGAGTTTTGGGCTGCGATCGCTCGACTGCTTCATACACGCCTTGGCACCCTGATGACGCGGTTGGGCATTTCCCGAAGCTAGGTCCCCCCTGCCCGCAAGTTAGCATAGTCTCACTAAGGCCCCTCACTGCGTGTGTGCAGCGAAATTGGCAAGGGCGTCATAGCGCTGGGTCACGTATTCGCGTTGCGCTCTATGGCGGATTCAATTAAAAGCACTGAATCACTATATCGAGCCTTTTAGCAGTGGAAAAGAGTTCAAAATGTTCAGATGACCATGTCTCAACTGGAAGCATCGCAGCAAGCTTCAAGATTTTCTGAACTGGGGATGGCGAGGAATTCATACTTCTCAGGCTCCTGCAATAGTCACCCGCCATTGCAACCCTACCAGGTGGCGCTGATTCAGTAGCAAGTGTCAAAGCACGTAGGCAGAGGGATATGAAGCTGCCAAGTTGGGAGTGCTTCAGCATGAAGGAATGAAGGATAACGCTCGCATAAGCTGTTGAGTTCGTTGCAGTTTCCCTTTCCTGCTGAATCAGGGTCGGCCGAGGACCTGGGGCCATTTCCAGGTAATTATTTGACTTCCATGGGTTTCATCCACGTGGTAATGTGCAGATTTTTCACTGTGACTCGCCTGCACTGTAGTGTTGACAAGCTTAAGGTAACCGACCTTGGGCCCAGCCTCTGAACAGCCTGGCTCCATCAGGCTTTGACGCCCAGAATTTGCTGAGGAGCTCGCGTTTCTGAAGAGCTTGGGCATGATACCTCCTCCGAAGCATCGGGGTCGGAGGACGTCTTGCACTGGGCCTTTGAGACGTCACACATTTCCTCGGCGAAGGCAAGAAGGCGAGTTATGTCTAGAGCGCCACGGTAGGCCCTCATGCGCACAGATTCAGGTCAACCCTGGCTTAAGCGAGAAAGATCTAGAAGCCCGAAATGATTGAGGAAGCTGTATGCATGTACTTGCCCTGAAGGACAGGAAGGGCAACAGAGGCCGGCAGCTAGTTGGGGGCGCTGAGAGTGAGGGAGCATTCCTAGAGTTAGAGTTTAGGGCCGGTTTAAGGTTGTTGAGACTCCTATTTAATCGTAAGTATTTGAGATGTTATTAGAGTAAAACTGTAATCAATTGTTACAGCTAGTAGCAGGAGAGCTTGGGAAGATTCCCAGGTACATTCTTTCAACATTTCCTTTTCAGCACTCTGTACAGTGTTTACATATGTTTACTGTTTCTGGCTGTCGCTATCCTCTACCGGGATTCAGGGTGCTCAAAGCCTAAACCCTAAATAGTAGTTTCCATTTTATTTTCCAATATCCCAATAACCCGAATATTACTTCAATGGGTGCAAAGATACATATTTGATTCAGCCACATGCCAAGCCGTACCACCTGCGTCACTATGTCATGCGAGGCCTATTCAACGGAAGACGCTGCTTACCTGGTTCGACTTCCCAAGGTCGGAAAACCAAGAGTCCCGCTGCTTCATATTTCAACTAGTCTCAACCCGGGATGGCGAGAAATTTTAGTACGCCGCCAGCATGAGGTATCCTGGTGCGGAGGGGTGCGCGACGGCACCTAGTCATTTGTCTGGGATGACTCAGTTTGTCCGAGTACTTAAATGCCGAGTAACTGCGGGATGTGGGGCTGTGTACGAGGGCAACTTGCCGCTGAGGTCCTTTCAACCTAGACGAGCTGCCTAGCAGCAGCAAGGATTCAGCAACCCACATGAAGTGAATTGGTCAAGGAACTCCTGCTCCTGCCGGCACCTTGGCCAGCGCCATGAACAGCAAATTCATCAGGAATGTTGGGGGCAACACGCATATACTCGCATGAACATTCCCATTGAACTCCCAGACTACCACCAGACTGTAGACCCTGAGCGTATCTTTCTTCAAGGAAGCGGGCTAGCTCAGAATAGATGTTTATCGAACCGATGACTAGACATCAAATTAGCATGCCGCGTCAGGATGCTTGCCCTGGCGACGACAGGTCTTCCGGGCCCGATTTCGGGACTTCGGGGCTCGCGTAGTGGCTGACAAAGGCATGGCGAAGCACAAGTTGGCATGTGTCTATTGGTCGGGTCTGGTCTTGACATGCTCAAAAGGATGTTTCGACGATATCAGTTCTGATTGCCATTTCGGCCAAACTTCGACCGAGTGATGCTCTGTTGTTTTTTCGCTTGTTTCTTGGCGAGAATTTCAAAGTGTGCTTCAGCTGCTACTGGAAACAACCATGGCCATGCGGCCAGAAAACACAAAAGCTTCAAGTCCCCATTCTGGTCAGGAGATAGATAATTAGATACATAGTTCTCTGCGTATATGTTCGCACGGAAATAGGAGCTCATCTTCTTATAGTCAGGCTATGGCTTGTAGCGCTGTCGCCCCTTATCATACCATCTCCCACCCACTGTGGAAAGCGTCCTAGCCATCAGCTGTAGGAGGCTTCAGCAGGGCTTTCATGCAAGTTTTGAAGAGGGACTTCTGGGCCATAGGGCTCTAGAAAGCTGCAAGGAGCTTGGGGCCACCTTGGCCTGATGTGCAGGGCAATCAGGGTGGCCCATGCTCCTTTTTTACGATTATATCTCCTTGTTTGGAGAGGCTTATCACTGAGGTTCTCACTGCCTCAATGCACTGTTGCTTTTTTGGAAGCAGGGTCGTCCTTGGCATGGAGTCTTGGCTGCAGGACTCAGGATGGTGGAAGAGCATAACTGCTACCCAATTTACTGCATTATGATTTCTGAGCTAGCCTGACCCCTGAGCATTCAGCAGCACAGAAGCAGTTGACGTTGGACACCGGGACAGCCACGTTTGCTCCTCAAGCGCCATCCGAGTGGATGCCTTGAGAAATTCGGAGCAGACGAACTGAATTGTTACGACCCGCTACTCGCTGGATTTCAAAAGTTGTGGCATTCTGCGTTCTACATAAAGTTCCATCATGCGGGCTGACAGTACCTGAGTACAAGCAACAGCACCTTTCATGACATTGCCGTGGGTACGGGCCCCATGATGGCGGCAGTGCCAGCAGACTCGAGAGCAATGGCCGCAAGAACGGGAATGCTTGAAGGGTCAGCGGGACTTCGTAAGTATACTTATAACCCCTATAGAATTCATATAATTACCCTAAGTATCCCCATTATTAACCTAGTTAGTAAGTTCCCCTGACCCTCCACGTGCCAGGTTGCAGAAAGACTCTGCGCTGCCATCGCTGAAGATCTCAGCTTCAGAGCAGCTCGGCCAGGGCATTCGGAGATCCTTTTGTCTGATTATACTATTCCATCCTTCTGTTATTGTATTATTGTTATGTTACAATGGGTTTTTGTTATATCATCGTATTGCTACTTGTAGCATTGTTTTGTTGTATTATTTGTAGCACTATAGTGATAATGTCTTGCCTGTAGCCAGGCCTTCCATCTTCTAGGGGATGCTGAGTGTGAAGTCTTAAGCATGAGCTCTGTGGCGACTTTTGCAGATTCTCTGTAGCTAACTGTGTGCATAGGCATGCTAATTCTGAGCACCTGCATGGACCTCAAAAAAAAGATTTGGGCCGGAAAGGGGAACCGCGTGATGTCACGATAATTGCAGCTTTCGTAAAAGCAATTGCGGCACGGTTTGATGGATTTCTGCAAGCAGTAACAGCACCCCGCGACCTCGCGACTGACCTTCTATCCTAGCACAGGAACTCTGAAGATTCGGTGTTCTCGGCCCGCTAGCTTGGGCAGGTAAAAAGCTTATGGGCTGCAGGCGGCCTCACGTTGAGGGATCCGTGGGATGTGATTAGGATCCATCTCGAGTCCCAACAGAAAACACACTTCCGAAGCGCCCAATTGCAATCCCAATTTAGTTTTTTGATCCTCCACCCCCTTATCTTGCTCAGACCCCCGAAACTCTTGCATAGCTGCAGATCGAGCCATTTTTTGGTACGACAGGTTTTCTCCAAGACATCAGTGAAATCAGATCCTATCCTGAAACCTTTTGATTGATTGTGTCCATCGTGGCAACTAATCCTAAGCACTGAAATGCGCGCTGGCTGAGGGGCCACCTCCCGCAGCTGCTCCTCGGCTTCTTTCGTATTTGAGCGCCTCTTCCACCGCAGCAGCAGCAGCAGCTGCTGCTGCTGCTGCTACCACCACGACTACTACAAGTACAATCGCAGCCACTACTACTACTACTACTACTACTACCCTACGGGTGTGTTTTCTGTCCGCTATTTTTGTTAAAGAATGACAAATTACCTGGGTTTCGGACTGATTTTAGAATTTTTTTGGGTGGCTGCAGAAAATGAAGATTTGTTGGGCAATTTGCAAAAACCCATAGTTTCAGCGCGAATAACGCGCGCCACTTTTTTAAATGCGAATTTGCCGTTTTCCACACGCCTGCTATGGTTTCGTGCAAAAAGTGCGTCTTTGATCGTCGGAGAATTTCTTGCATTTTTTGCTGATTTTACGTTCGTCTTTGCAAAATGTAGCTTGTGAGTGGGACATCAAGCATACGATGGTAGCAGTATGACCGTATGATGAGTACAAATGAAGGAAGCGGTTCTTAGGACAGGACTGTTGCTCTTCGTCTCATTAGGTTTAGGTTTTAGGGATTTAGGCTTAGGGTTTAGGGTTCAGGGATCTGGGTTGCTGATAAGGAACTTAATTGAAGTTACCATATTGGGGAAACCCTATTGATTACTGTATATATATATATATACCCGTTATGGTATTGTAAATTAATTAAAACTCCTGAACAGCAACCCAGTCATAGCGCAATTACGGCTGTACTTCTGACGCAATTATAAGCTTCCTAGGTCCCCGAACGGAGTTATGCTTTGGGCATGGATGCTCTGGTCACCGTATGCTCTTGGAACACGAACGGATATATGTTTTGGGCATGCATGCTCTGATCACCGTATGCCCCTGGAACACAAACGGAATTATGCTTTGGCATGGATGCTCTGGTCACCGTATGCTCTTGGAACACGAACGGATATACGCTTTGGGCATGGATGCTCTGCTCACCATATGCTCTTGGAACACGAACGGATATATGCTTTGGGCATGGATGCTCTGATCACCGTATGCTCTTGGAACATGAACGGAATTAGGCTTTGGGCATGGATGCTCTGGTCACCGTATGCTCTTGGAACACGAAAGGATATCTGCTTTGGGCATGGATGCTCTGATCACCGTATGCTCTTGGAACATGAACGGAATTAGGCTTTGGGCATGGATGCTCTGGTCACCGTATGCTCTTGGAACATGAACGGATATATGCTTTGGGCATGGATGCTCTGGTCACCGTATGCTCTTGAACACGAACGGAAAGCCAACGAATGTAAGCCTGAAAAAACGGACGGAAAAGTCACCCGATGGCTACTACTAGTAACATTAATAATCGGAATAGTAGCGGCGAATGAAAAATGATGGACAGAAAATTGAAAAAAATAGCAAATCTTGAAACATCGCGAAAAAAGCAAAAAAATAATGAACGAGTATGAAAAACATGGAAATACTGAAAAATGTAAAAATCTGCGAGACATGAAAGAAAAATAATGTGGAATTATGAAAAAATGATGAATAAGAAAGATTAGGAATTTGAAGAGCAAACATGCAAATCAATATAAAAAATTATGAACGGTGAAACATGATGAACGTGATGAAAATGATGAAGAATGATGAAAATAACGAAACATGATGAAAACGATGAAAATGATGAACATAAGTGAAAATCTGGAAAATCATGCGAATCATCAAAAACCACAAAAATAATGAAAATGATGAATTATGACAAGTATGAAAATAAAAACATTGAGAAATGATGGAAATGATAAATGAAGAAACACCATGAAAATGATTAGAAAAATCATGACAATAATGACGGATGATGGTAAACGGTGACACATGATGAAACATGATGAAAATCATTAAGAATTATGAATTAATCGCAAACATGCATGAACAATCATGCGCAACAATGAAAAACTATGAAACCTTGTGGAAAAAGATGAAAATTGCAAAACATGTGGAAAATGATGAAAACGACGCATACACAGATAGGAAACCGATGAAACATCACGATGAAAAAGGGTGATATGATGACAAGTGCTCGCGTGAATGTGCCTTGTAAAAAAACACCGGAAAGGGGGGGCGCAGCCACCCGCCCAATTGCAAGAGCTGACAAAGATTAGGACACGTGCTTTGTTCCGAAACTTTGATTTGGCAATGCGATGTGATTCATGCTGAGAACCGGATGAACATGATCAAAAAGTATGGGAATGATGAAAATGTATAAAATGAATGAAAAGTGATGAAAATTATTAGAAATGATGGCAATGGCGGAACATTATGAAAAATCATCGAAATCCTGAAACATTATGAAAAACATGACAAACACGTCCGGGGGCTGGAAGGATGAAGAGAATTCCGAGGACGCTCCACTCGCCAGCGCTCCAACGCACGGAAAACAACGAGAGGCTCGCCCAGAATTTCGAGGACGCTTGGTCACGACGCGCGGAAAACAACGAGAGGGTCGCCACTTACGCCCAGAATTTAGAATAGAAAATAGTGAGAAATCATCAAAATAATATTATCTAAAATCTTAACAAAATTATGAACATTCATGAAAATGATGAAACATCAGGCGAAACCATGAAACATCATGAAAAAAAATCATCCAAATCATGGGCATGAAGGAACAACACTGAACCATGAGATCCAAATGGACGATTGAAAGAAAATCATGTAATGTCATGAAAATGACGCTGAATATGATGAAAGATTCAGAGAACTATGAAAATTGATGAAAACTGATATAACAGGATTAGCAATCCTTCCTCCCTTGCTTGCTTGTTTCCTTTCTGCTGTCCTTCTGCCAGGGTGTACGGCCGAGGCCCAAGCATCATGCTTTTGTTATGCTTACAAAGTTGTTCTTGATGCTTATAAAGTGTTTTGTTTGACTCCTATCCCTCTTAGACGTGTGTAGGGGAGTCACACTTAAAGTTAACTTACATCAATTCCGGGCAAACTCTGGAAGGAGGACATGAAACTTTCTTTCGGGCTGACATCACTGGTATGATGCCGATGTCATTCAGGTATTCAGGTGAGGGAAGTGAAGCTGGCGTGTCAAGCCCTTGGAAAGTGGTAAAGTGCTCGAGACTGCCCGTCAATTCCTTACTGGGGATCCCTCTACATTGTTACATACTGCCAAGTATTGCCAAATTATAGCCATGGCAACGCTTCCGAAGCCCTGAAAACAAGAACCACGGGCTCAGGAAAGCGAAAATGCATGTTGAGATGAAAGCCCGAGCTCAAATTGGGCGTAAGCGACCCCCCATTCAACTTCGGGAACTTTTCAGAAAAGCTCTCCTCCATCTGATTGCAGGCATCAGCGTAAGCCTTTTCGTGCCTCATACGCAGAATCATGCATTTGTGCAGTTTGCCTCAGACTCACCGACTGTGCTGTTCTCATTGGCTCAGATAGCGAGGCAAATCTGTGATGATCTGGTCTTTCGTTGACGCGATCTCCTTACTGTGCGCCTCTCGATCCCTAGCATCACAGCTTCATGAGATCATGCGTAAAAAATGAGCTTTCTGCATACAAATCTTCTGGCTTCTTTCAATCACGCATGCGGGAACTTGAGGAAGCCCAGAATGACCCTCCGAGGCAGAGTCTTTTGCTTCTGCTGCTCGCTCTGGCTCAGATCCTCATGCAGTCGCCTCTGAGCATCAGACTCACAAATCTGGAAACCATGTTGGTGCTATGAAAAGATCTGGGATGCTGGCACAATTTCTTCTCTGGCTTCCTTGAGTTTCTCATTGGCATCCTTCCAGTCGGATTCTGAAATGACAATCACTGTTGATGACTGACCAAAACTTCAGGTTTGGCCGAACGGCAGGTAGACTCTTGTGGTAGCAGTCCTCCAGTCTTCGCTCGAGTGTGCTCCTGAGCTTCTGTTCCTCAGGTCGAATATATTTGAATATGAACCCTCTGTCTGTTCTTGCAGAGGTGAAAGCAGTGTGTGTCTGAGGGAAGCACCCTTGACAGCATGTCGCTCAGAGCCTTTGGGGATGAAAACACAAACTCGGGTCCTACAACATCATGGAAACTCATAGATTGTCATGGTATGTATGGTATGTGGGGCACCTTGTCATCCCTCATTTGCTGTTGCAGCAGATTGACCTTGGCACGCAACTCTGCCGACTAGTTTTCGGAGTTGCTGGCAGTTCATGGATTGCGGGCCTTGTCCTTCCAAACGTGGAGCCGGGTCTTGGTGTCTTTGTCTTCTTCCTGCAAAGGCATCTGAACTTCCTCTCGCATTGACAAATCACTGGGCATATGACACATGTGCGTAGCAAACTTGACTTTGCACGGTCCGCGAATTTGGTTCCCGTCTTGTCGTTGAGTTCCTGTAGCCTCGGTCTCATTGTTGCTGCCGCCCACTTCAAATCCACAGCCGGAAAGCGAGTGCCCAACGCAAGGATTTCCTCCTTCTGTCGCACCACAATATGACCCAAACCCACATTCTCGTCATCTAGGACCTGTTGCAGGCTCTGCGCAGACGTAGGCTGCAGTTCTACACTGTTGATTCACTGTTGATTGTAGCCATGGTCATGCTACATCTGCTGGCTTGCTGGTGAGTCTGCGACATGATGCAGCATTCTCCACATTCAGGAACTCCCATGTGAAATGCTCTTGTGTTCCCCTGTCCGTGCCAGCACTGAGTGCCTTGAGGCGCTCCTGCAGCTGCTGGTTTTCAACCTCGCAAACCAGGATTTTGGTTTGCCTTCGATTCAAACTCAGTTACAAGCAGGCTTCCCGGAACTGCGGAAGTGCTGAGACTTGAGCCATCAGGTCCTAGGAAGAGAGGGACAGAAATTTCACGTTTTGCAGTCCGTTACAGACTTCCTGCCCGGCGAGCCTCCAGCTCCTGGGTCTGCGAATGGTCCTTAGACTCTGCGAGTCTGCGAGTGGACTCCTTCCATTCTTCGCTCGATGCAAAGAGCTGCAGACAGCCAGGGACCCAACCAGCTGGCCTCGCCTCTTCCCGGAACCTGAGACTTGCAGCAAAGGCTTCGATTCAGGGAAACCTCGACCGTGAACTTGGTAAACCATACTCTGATGTCCGGTCAAGGCCCAATCAGTCTCCGACGGGGATAGATTGGAAACTCAGCATCGTTCTCAAGCCTGGCAAAAGCCCCGGCACCGGCTATGCTTTTGGCGAGTCTTCAGAGTGCTGCACTCTTGTCGCAGGTCATCATTCTCCTGCATTCCGACATTATCCAATTCAGCTAGCAGCTGGTCACCCGCTAGCCATGCCTCTTGGAGCGCCATAGGAGGGATTCATCAGCTCTGGCACGCAGGCACGCACATTGCCAGATTTGCGTCCAACTTTGGGCTGTCTTGCCAAAAGCTGCTAGTCTTCTGCTCCAGGTCTTGACTAAGAGGCTAGGCCGGCTAGGTGGCTAGTCTGAGAATGCACTGCGATGCCATGCGATGCCACTGCATTCTACCTGGCTTGAGCTTGCAGGAACGTGCACGGCGCAGGCTTCTTGCTCTGTTCACGGGCACATTAGGGTCGAAAAGCTGTTTAAGAGGTTTCGACATGTAATGAATGCGTTTCACATGGCCACGGCCCCTGAGCGCACCCGACCAAGGCCAGCTGCACGGCCAGGAGGGGCAGCAGCACCGTGAGGATGACCAGCAAAGTGGTGGACGCGTAACTTAGGCAAAGCGTGCAAAGCGTGCAAAGCGTGTGTGATCAAATTTGGTGGAGGTCAGGGAGGTCTGATCATTACTCCAGAGCTGTTGAATCAAGAAGTTCAGTGGCGTACTCCATCCAGTCTCGGCTGCCTCGCCAGCCAAGCCAGAAAGAAGCCATGCTGAGGAAGCCAGAGAACAGGATCCTCAGAACCAAGCTGAACTGGTAAATCTCGGAGATGCCCCTCAAGCATGGCAACATTTTGCTTAGGCCACTCAGGCTTCGACAGCATGCCCGTCACAAGCATGATGGGCATCAGCATCACGACCGGCGGCAACCACGGACACACGGAGAGCCTGCTTCTTCTACTACAAAAGCCCTGTGTGTCCAGAAGGTGCTGTACCGTTCAAGCTGGCACCTCAGAAAGAAGAGGGTGCTGAACCTCAGCGCAAAGTGCAAAGTTTGGGCCAAAGAGAGTATTGCTGAGTATGGCTTTTCAAGTGGCGACAGCAGAATTCAGGTAAGGAACCTTTGAAGACAACCTTGTTATCATGTTGGTTTCATGACCTAGCACCAATTTTACGCTCATCCCCGTCCAACGGAAATCCCCGGCTTATCTTTGCCGCACCCGGTAAGCACCTACGCACACGCCAGCTAACCAGGGCCATATGTACCCTGCAAACCACCTGTCCCTCCCCGGCTCCACAAGTCAAGAACAAAGCCGAGAGCTCGGCGTGGCAAGTGGGATCCACAGGAATAAGCTAGAGCCAATGCAGCCTTACGAAGAGAGAAAGCTCTACAGCTCTCTTGGCACGCGCTGAGTCACTGGGCCGCCGGCTGGATGAGCAAGCCCTTCGTCGCAGAATGCTCAGCGCCGTGGACCTCATGCAACCAGATGCATTTTGCACTGCACAGCTCAATGGCTTGGGCTCTGGCAATGAGGCAAGCCAGAAGGCCAAGAAGGGCGGCAAGAACCGGAGCCGGGGCCTCCGCAAAAGCAGATGGCTTGCGTTAGACAGAGCTATGCGCTGTGCGAGATAATCAGAGATTTTCTCAGGTGCTTCTGGACTCCGAGGCGGAAGCCACGGCACAGACAGGTCCTGCTCCAGCGTGGCTGCGGTGAGCGGCAACTGGCGAAATGCTAAGTCACTTGTCCGGGTGCAAGGGCTTCTGCCAAGGCTTACGGTAAACTGAGGCCGGGTGGCCACAGCCAGACCGAAGAGAAGTACGATCAAGCATTCGCATGGTGAGCTGAGCAGAATGAACCTGCAAACATGTCCAGCACTGGAAGCGCCTGTCCTTTGTGAGGCGATCTGAGCTCACCGCCACCTGACAGACCCTTGAAGACGGTTCCAGTAGAAAGTCCTGTTGCAGCTCTCTAGGCCTCTCTTAAGCTCCATCTGCACATGTAAAACTTGCACTGTTGCGCTCCAACCGGTGCTGCTGCGCTGCAGGTAGATGGTGAATCTCGGGCACTGCAGTGCTGCAATTTTCTGTTGCTAGCTGCTAGCTTGCGGGATATTTAATTCAAGCAAGTTGCGTGATAGCGGCTGAGATCAGAACGAAAACCTTTCACTTCCCGCAGTTTTCTGCCCTGAGCTCTTTGTGAACCTAATTCAGTACCTCAAAGGAAAAGAGCGGCACAAAGATGATGTAGAAGGACCTAACGCAGGGCGCTGGAGACACGTGCACGAAACGCACAGGTCCCTGGGCGGCTCACAACTGAAGTACCTGCAGCAGCTGCAGCCAGAGGAGCATGCTGCTGGCCAGTAGAGACCTCCGCTGACCGTCCATGTTCATCTTTCTTTCAAAGCTGCCACTGCCGAGACCACGGCGTGCAGAAGAGGCAGTGACCGAACCGCACCAGGAAGTAGTTCAGAGCACGCCTCAGAAACTGCGCAGCAGCAGGGTCTGCGAGGCCGCTGCGGAAACACTGAGCTCCAGCAAGCGTCTTTGCTTGCGCTCCTGTTCACGTGCCTGTTCCGGGACCAAGATGGATCTTGGCACTCCAGGTATTCGATCAGATTTGCAGTCTACACATACTAAATTCACATCCCCAAGCATCCTTTTCAAAAGTATTTCTCATGCACACTCGGGCAACGTGTCACAAGCAGGTACACGGCTGGAAATTGCAGTTTATGCGCCTGCTCCCCGCGCTGCTGGAGCTCATTTCTCGCCTGAATGAATTCGCAGGATCACAGAATCAGCAAGCCGCGCATGCTCTAGGGTGGCGGCTATCTCCAGGTCAAGGAGATGCTCCCGACCTCTCATGGCGATAACAAGACGACTTCAGTCCAGGCAGCGGAACAAACACTTATCATAATTAGTAGCTTGTTTTCCACGACCTTTCAATCCACAGTGATACCAGCAAATAAGTGGCTGGGTGATGTCACGGTCTGGGTGTGCATCCCTGCTGTTCTGCCGTTCCCAAAATCCGACGACCCGGCTAGCAGTAGGCGCCTTACTTCCCCCATCCCCATTTTCGCAGAAAACAAACCTAACGTTCTTCTTTGAACAGGATACCGTTCGTGCCAAGCCGGACGCTCAGCTTCTTGAGCCTCAGCCCCAGGGTGGGCGGAGTCAGCGTCAGCCCTTAAGCCTGGCCTGGCCGTCATGGTCCAGTGCTGATGCACGTATGCTTTTTGCAGAGCACCACAACCGCCGACCCCTGACAGGAAATTGGTTTTGGGATCAAAAATTAAGACGATGTTTGAACGCGTGCGTTGGGGTTCCCCCCACAGGATATGAGGATTTGGGGCATTTTGGGGGAGGCCAGCATAATTAGCACGATCGGGTCTTCCTTCCTCACGTTTTGCACATGCACTGCAAGAGGTGGGAAAACCGTGTCCCTTAAGTAAGACATGTGGGCTAAAAACCCACAAGGTGCGGCTGAGCCCCCCCCCCCCCCACGCAGACAGGCGAAAGGAGGATTCCCGGCATCGCAGTGTGCGGCCAGGCCACCCACCCGGCATGATTGCATACAGGCCACACCCTCCAAACTGCGCATTTTGCATGGAAGTCTTTTGCTCGTTCCAGCACTGTGGGGGCTCCTATGCTACCTTTGTGCCAAAAAACTTGTGGGCCAAAATATGATCAGCCTGCGCACAATGAAAGTGTTGAAATCACCTTGGATGGCTTTTCTTGAGTGTTTTGTCCCTCCTGGTCCCAATTCAGACCCAAATGGAGTCCCATTGTTCTGATGATGTTAGCGTGCGTCGCCTCTGGGCGCCCCGGACGCGATCATCATTCAATTGGGAACCCATTTTGGTTTAACCATGATAGAAGACTTTAAAACCCGAAAACTTCTGCCGAAGTTGCTAGAACACTTTTCGCGGAGCTTCTCATGATCTCGTACGTCGCTAGGGGTTGATGTTAGTTTTCTGCGTTCATTCTGTTCACTGAGCATAAGACGTTCAGGATAACGTGTGAGCTTTTCATTTCCGTACAATACCTGTTGCTCAGCACGTGGAGAGTCCCAAATGGGATGCAGCAATACATCCTAAAATGCATCAGACAATTGCTTTACATGCTGCACCCCTTATGTCCATAAGACGCACGTTCAGCTCAACTGCACCTGCTGAATCAACAGACAACGGTTCTGGACTGCTTGTGGCAAGATTGTCCAACAAGTGCTGGTATTTGCGAAGGGGATGAGCCACAGCATCGCAAGCCAGGAACGTTGGCAGTACGCAACAGGCGCTTTCAAACCCCCGAACAGCAGCAGCAAATCCTTCTCATCCTCACACCCTGGTGAGGCAATTCTCCACCCATCTAGGAATCTAAGATCCAGACGCTTGAACACGTACAGCTGCCGCGGGTGAAATTGGCGATGCATGGCCTTGCAAAAATCTGATTGTTCCTAACACGTCAGCAAAAGCAAACAGCCTTGATTTGGGCATCCGGCCATCCACGTGACCAACATGCCTCTATGCGTGAAGGAGGCCTGCCATGCGTCAACTTGGTGGACAGAGATTTGGAGTGTTGCCTCCAACAGGCATAGAGGAACGCTGAAGTCGCTTCGCAGAAGCATCTGCCAGAGTTCCGGATGCTCGGACCTGAAACTTCAAAATGCAGACTCGAATTGAATGTTTTCTAGCAGCTTCTGCTTGAAGCACGAAGGTCAAAAGAATTAGAGGCTTAGCCTTTTAGCCTTTGGGATCCCCGACAACTTGGACATCCTCTGGCAGGCGGAGCTGAAGGATCCCGAGAGCTCCGTGGCCTCCAAATTCACCAAGACCCGCTGCCAGCACCTTCGAAAGAACTCACAAAACTCAAAGCATAGAGGTTTCAGTCTCTTGCTTGTGCACAGGGGGAGGGCACTCATCGGGCAAGGACAGAAGGTGGTTGGCGGCC
The DNA here is from genome assembly GCA_905231905.1 of Symbiodinium pilosum. Taxonomy (NCBI): domain Eukaryota; class Dinophyceae; order Suessiales; family Symbiodiniaceae; genus Symbiodinium; species Symbiodinium pilosum. The sequence goes on from CAJNIZ010045415.1 coordinate 29,826, forward strand.
TTCAAGCCAGGTGCCCCGTATGTTGGTCAACTGCGCAGCTGCGGTCTACTGAGATGAACACAACGGATTGGAGCGCATCAATGGAACCTCCAGGTACCAGGGCTCAACTGATTTGGTGCATCTGTTTGGCTTTGTCACGGGCCTCTGTGCGTGGCAAGCGCCATGTCACGCAAGAGACGTCCGCTGCTTAAACTGCTGACTGTTCTTTGGGATGACTATGGCCACTGAACACGCTGGACATTCTGAATCAGGCTTTAGTCTCATTATACCTACCAGATACCCACGGCTTCTGCTCGGTTTTTACAAATCAAATTCTGGGGTAGTCTGGCACGGTCGGTGAACACATCCACATCGGCAACATGTCCACTAGATGTTTGATGCCACTCTGTGAACGCTGCTTACCATACTTGATCCTGGAAACGACATTAGTGGCAAGGATTGGGAACTGTCCTATTCATCTGATCCCCAACTACGTCGTTCTGTGCCTCAGGTCAGTAAGCCTACCTGTGAGGTTCCCTTGCGCATGAGGAAAATGGGTCATCGCACAAACAGCTGTGTAGTTGAACTCCATGTCTCATATCCAAAGCCACAAAAACTAGGCCCAGCCTTGGAAAGCCATGGTATGCCGTCAGCTTAATATCCTGAACTCCATACACTTCGCCAGCTGCTTTGCAGATTGGCTTGACAGACATCAACCCTGCCAAGCCTTTACTCAACCTTCAGTCCGACTCTTCTCGCTCTTACTCCGACGGGGCGAGCTCAAAGAGCTTCTAAATGAAGCCACAACCCTCGCAGCAAAGAAAGCACTCAGCCCACAACCACCAGCCAGTCTAGCCCCTGGACTTTCTGTGCAGCATGGGTGGGAGTGCAGGGAGCATACGAAAAGCAATGAAGGTTAAGCCACACAAGCTCATGCCTGCGTCCTCGCACCCCTTGGCAAAAATTATGTCGCAATCGCGGGCAATCGATGGTACTTTCCGGCAGCCAGTAGGCCTCACATTTTCACCTTGCCTTGCGTCTGCGAGCTCCTTGAGGGTTCTCTGCTTTGGGAGTGAAACGGAAGGGAGGGGGTGAGATGCATCTAGTTTCAAGCCAAGTTGTCGGGCTCGAGGAAGAGCCGCCGGGACCGACGGAAAGCTTTCTCGAAGCGCTGTAGCGTCGCCACAAAGGCCTCGTCCTTGTCCAGGGCCGGGTCGATATGCTCCAGGGTCGACTTCAGGGACATCCTTGGCCCATGGCTTCCTACGCCCCATCCATGAACCAGATCGCTTTCTCAGTCCGAGCCACAGCATGTCCTTGAGGCCCTCAAAGGCGCCAAGAAGCTCGTTGGCGTGCTCTGCCGCCTTCTGCGCCAGGTCACCTGCCCACAAGAAAATGCACCCCATCTGCTGCGTGAGGCCTCTAGAGGCCTCTAGAGGCCTCCAGGGTAGGGAAGGTAAGGAGGCTCCGAGAGGACCTGCCTCTTGGGTTGGCCTCGCCTCTTGCGCTACCTTCGCCTGAAGTTCCAAGCCTCGCAAGAAGTTGCAACTTTGAAGTGGAGACCTAGACTTAGACACGTCTGTTCTGGCAAGCAACAGCTTGAAGGCGTAGCTTTCCAAAGGTACTCCGTTCTGGCCATCTTTCGGGGCCAGGGCGTGGGATCCCAACAGCGTCGATGCTTCGCTAGGAGTGACCTAAGCATGGCATGCACGGAGGGGCCAAAATCACGTGTGAACTTTCCCCGCCAAAAAACTGAGTAGTAATGGGACGGAAAGCACAAAGTGGTACTGCTGCGAAACATACTGGAAGCAGCCTGGTGGTCAGCAAATACCACGTTGGGTGCCGAGGACAACTTCTCCAGCAGGTAGGGCTGAGTTTTATCCAGCTTCTCCCCGCGCAGCGAGAGGACATGGTCCATGAGCAGGAGCAACCGCGCATCATGGTCCTTCTCCCGTTTGTTGGAGGGCAGGACAGACGCAGCCAACTCACCAAATGCATGCACGAAGCCCTCAAGGCACTTCAAGGTGATGGCCTGCCCAGCAACGACGGGCACAAGTTGCAATCGTCTTCCAGCTTGATCTACTTCTCCCCAGTTCTGCTGCAATACACCACAACCCTGAACTGGAAGATTTGAAAGTGCATCTGCAGGGTTAGGGAAATACAACAGAAATTGTGCCTGCATGTGCCTGCGCTATGGGGTGAACCTTCTCAGGGATGCTTGGAAAAAGGCTTGAGGAGAGGACCTTCTGGTGCTGCACCCGGGGCCAGGGCAGGAGCCGCTCCTTACACCAAAGCTTTCAAAGCTTTGAGACAAGCGTCATCAGCTTACAAGCCCATGCAAAGTCGTGACAAGGCCAAGGTGCTTTCTCTGCAGAAATGATGAGCGGCTCCAGTGCCAGGATTGCTTTCACCGATGGCTGCAGCGCCTCGACTGCGTGGACTTCCCGATTCCGAAGCCACGCTGACCTGAGCTCAGAAGCTCACCAGCTTCTACCTTCCACAGGCATCCGCAGGCTGCACACACCTCGGGCCACACTTCGGGCCACGCTTCGGGCCGGGGAGCTCCCAGGCATGCCAGGCGCTGGCAAATTTTCGCAGCAGCGCATCCGGAAGGCGATCAATCTCCTTCGAGGCCTTTTGTCTTATCTTGGCCACGAGCGCCTTGTATGAGATCACCAAATTGTCCCGCAGCACCAGGACCTTTGCCACAGCAACAGCCTGTCACCTACCTGCAGCTCCCCACCAGGTGCCTCCGGGTCGAATAACAGCTGCGCGCCGTTGATGGTCCTTGGGCGGCACGAGGACACTGTAAAATTCCGTAAAAGCATGCGGGGGGCGGGGGGTGTGCGGGAGGTATGCGGGTCTATGAAGTCGAAGGATCTCGTAGGCGCCCAGCTCGAGAGCTTGCATGAAAACCGCTGGTGGTAATAGCTCTCCCGATTCGAAAAGATACTGAAACCGAGGGAAATCCTCCCGCTCCTGCGAGGCCACGCGCTCGAACTTGCCAGCCTGGCAGAGCACACATTTCTTGTGATTTCTTGCGATTTCTTACGACCGGAGCTGTGGAGGCCTCAAGAGCTTCTGAAATGGCATTCAGGTTTCGAGGGATCCTTCACAAAAGGCAAGAAACATGAGATGTCTCTGGACAAAATCGCGGTGCCATTTGGACAACTGGGGCCACGGCTCCGCCCTGTTGGAAGGTTTGCAGTAATCTTCCCGCAAAGCTCGAACTCCCAGCGTGGCGTTCCCGGTCATCGTGTTACCAGCCGCCTGCAAGACCTTTGTCATCCGGGCCGGGCGGGGCCCCGACCCGCGGGGTCCCTTTAACCCTGGCTGTGATCCAATATGCTGCGGAAGGAAAAGGCAGCTGGCTGAAGCAGCGAAGCGTGCTGAAACTGTCACCAAACATGCGAGACACGCGAGCAGCCTTTTGTGGAGTTGCATTATTGCATGCACGGGCCTCCACCCACGGCACAGCTGCATCTTTGGCAGCAAGTGCCAAGATATGTACATGCGCAAACTTTGGCAGCAAGTTAAGCTGCCCATTGCGCTTACTGCACATGGACCTGCAGTCGGGCAGACTGAAGCGATTCATTGAGGCTCACGGAGGTTCTGTCTCCCTGCCTCTTGCAGCCAGCACTCCAGGAGCTCTGGCGTTCGCGCGTGTGGGACCAGGGGAACTGCTCCCAGGCGCTGGAGCTCAGCATGGTAAACCTGTCTTAGAGCAAGTTGAAGACAGAAAGGGCACTTGGACTCAGAACCCCGACCGTGCCTTCAGAGCTGAACCAGGTGCCGCCTGTGGAGGAGAGGCTTCACGAGGCTTCCATTGTCGTGTGCTCTTGGCCTTCCGCGCCTTGGCTACCTGGCCCAACAAGTGGTGAGCCTCGCTGGCCGGAACCTGGGATTTCCAGAGCTGCCGGACCAGGCGCCTGGCGCAGATTCTTTGTACACTTGTTTCCAGCTACTTCTAAGACATGCTCAAGCCCATAGAATGCGCGGTCTCTGTTTCTTCTATGGGGCTCGTGACTCGTGCGTTTGAGTTTTTTCCTGAGTTTTTGTGGCGGGCCGTAGTTTTATCTCTGGCAGCAAAAATTTGGTACTGGAATGGCCGTGGTCTCTGGCGGCGGCAGGCTGGATTTTCGTTCTCGGAACCTCAGGACTGAAACAGCTTCGCCACATATCACACTACACCTTGTTGTTTCTGGTGAGTGGCTTATTGGCTCTCCAGCCGAAATGCTGTTTAGATGCGACGTTGTAACGCTAGAAAAAAAGATTGCGCTTGACAGACCAAGTCATCACATGTTAGAAATGACTAGGGAGTACACCACCCTGGTAGAAAATGTATTAGCATTAGGTTTATGGAAAGATGAGAGGGAGTCTTTGCAAACCTAGCATTATTCTGGTACTTGCGACACCTCGCGACATCGAAGCGCTGTTGCAGCTGCCGTGGGTCAGCAAGCACGTCCTCCGCCGCCTCGGGAAAGCCTCCACACATCTGGACACATTCATTGTGGCAGCCCTACCGCATCTCAAGTTCACTGGCCTGTGTGATAAGCCTCCTGATAGTCCAAGCGCCAACGAGACAGTTGGAGCTTCAACCCTCTCAAAGTCTCCATGTCCTTGCATCTTGAGAAGTCAAACAGTATCTTCAGTATCTTCGGTTCAGGCCTTGAAGCGCCGCTGCAAAGCGTCCACGTGGAACTCACGCAGCTCGCCTCGATACTGGGATTCACAGAAGTGCTTGACAGATTGACGGAAGTGTCGGCACAGAACACATACCAGCGATCTCAAGTGTACTATTGCTACGCTAGAATCACCACAAACAACTGCCGCCAGTTCTGCTGAGCGGCGGTCAAGCTGTTGATAGTCCGACTCGCACGTCCTCCACGCATCGTCAAGCTTAGCCATGTAGCCTTCACACCAGAAGCAAGCAAGCAATTCGTATGTGGAGCTCTGCAGCAGATTAAGCCGCGGACGTGCGCGAAGCTCGACCGCAAGGCTTTCAAGCTTCTGGCGTGCTGCCTGCGGGGTGCGGAAGGTGGAGAAATACCATCGCAGAAGCGCTTGCCAATGGCTATGCCTCAGCCACTGCACGGAGCTGCTGCAGAGGTTCAGGATCGTCCACACCACCCCCTTGACAGTCGGGATACTTCAGAATAATTGGATTGATTTGGGGTCTAGGAATATTGAAGGCCCGCATACAGCCTGACTTGTCAAGGAAACACTGCGTCAACGTGGACTGGGACAGTGGTGCAATAGCACTAAAACAGCTCCCTCCGCCTGGAGCTCCAAGCAGTCTTGAAGGAGCGGAGGCTTGTATTGCTTGTTCCAGATCCTGCCCAACAGCGCATACCGGCCAGCATGTGAAATTCTGAGGTTGGACAGCAAGACCGCATGAGTCCTGGAGCGCATCCTTCAGTTCGGCGTCAGCTTCAGCTTGCAGGTGGTCCTTGCGCGAAGCTCTTAGACCCTGGCAACATCTCTTCCCGGTTGCATCTGGTAGCTGATATAGTGTGGCTAGGGATTCGAAGAGATGTGAGCCATAACCCTCAAGTGACTCACTAGCATCATGTATGACGGTAAGCAGCAAGCAAAAAGTTGAAGACCGAAGGCTCGGCTGAAATCAAAGTATGCCAGCATAATAATGTTCCCCATCATCCGTCAAAGGATCTCCCAGGCCTTTCACTGCATCAGCTCAATACTGACCAGCTGAGCTGATTAGGGCTACCAGCGGGTACTCGTGTTACTTGCTGCGATTTTTGCGCAATGTGGGGGAGCTACTCTCCTCAATCCAAAAAGTTGGATTGAGGAGACGCACCTGCTTTCTGCATTTCTGCACTTGTTCTTGTTCTTGCTCTCGCGTTGTCAACACCGACGCGGGAATCTCATGTGTTGGTCCGTCACCCACCCAATCGAATCCGCCGAAACACGCAGGAGTCACCATCCTGACTTCCGGCTGCATATGCTGCCTGCAAGCGTCTTACGAAGTGGCATGTAAACCTCCCACTTAAATCCTACTGTGACGATGCTTCTGGGCCATGTCTCTGTCCAGCTTGGCAAGTTTTCGGCCAGCGCGGGCATCTTTGTTTCAATGTTGTTGGGATCTTGCATGTGGGTTCTTCCAATCCTTAGGGGGTGCCAACAGCCCCACGCCTACCCTTAGCCTTTCACCACACAGAGCGGGCCCTGACGGCTTCTGGCTGCAGGCTTTTGCTCCTCTTTCTGCACAGTAGGCCTTGTATCCTCAGCTGCCACCATGGCAGCTGTTGTGAAGTGTTCAGCAGGTCCTTGCCCAAGACTCTCAAGGGTCTCTGCTTGTCATGGTTCACCGTTCAGGGTGCAAAGAGGTGCCCATGTTACTCATCCTCATGCCGTTTGGGATCTGCAATTATTGGATTTCTGTGTTCAATCCAGCGTGCCAGATGTAGATTGGCTCCGTCAGCAGAAAAGAGCTGCTCCACTGTCGTGCAGGGTCTAAGCCTAGGCCGTAGAGTTGTTTGCATCTGAGAGTGGCGTGCATAGCTCTGTTGGGGCTAGCAGCTAGCTCCTTTGAGTGCATGGTCTACACCTTGGCCAACCAAATTGCAGCTGTCTGCCTGTCTGCCTTTCTGTGGGCTTTGCCTCTTTGCATTCTGGTTGGCTCAGTGTTGCATGCACGTCCCGGCTTCCTGAGTGATCTGCGCCAGTATGTCTCCCTAAATGGACACATCTGAGGGGCACTGAAGACTTCCAGAAATTCCCTTGCGTCGCAATCATTGGGATCCACTTGGTGTGTAGACGGACCAATTCCGTTGCACATGCACTACTCAGTGACGCGGAATGCTACATCTCAGTCCACGAAAGCACTCAGCGGTCCAAATCTGCGCGCTGCGAGCGCATCCAGCCTTGCTTCTCCTTGTGTGCAGGAGATCTTGACTCGAACACCATGGCACACAGCAGGTGCCCGGCAGCTGAAAGGTTGCCCTCGAGCTCCCCTGTCTCCCAAATCTGCGCGCAAAGGCATTGCGGAATTGTCTGTGCTTCTATTTCAGGCTTACCTCATACTCACCCAAATAGCTCAAGATCCAGCATACGAACAACTGCAGGTACCCATGCCAACTTGGTGTCAGAAGAAGCGTCGGTTCAATTCTTTAAAAAAACACCCTCAACAAAAAGGCAGCTCGTGACCGAAGATGCGCATGGATTGTGACTGCAGCAGACGCCCCACGCACTAAAATTTACAAGTTGACCTGCCCAAAGTTACACTCAAAATACCAGTTTTTCAGGCTGAGCTTGATTTGCGTGGTTGATGTACGTCGTCTAGTCTCGGCCAGAATAGCTCTGAGCTCTGGTCTGCTAAAGTAACTGATGCAACGGCTTAGCCCATGAAGGCTTCAAGGTAGATCCAAAAGCCTGGGGCTTTTCAGCCTTTCACCCAGCCTTGCACCAAGCCTTGCAACCAGCAACAACTGGAATGAAGCTTGACCACAAGAAGCCTCGTATCTAAAGTTTGCAAGTCGGTGCAGCTAGCAACCCAGATTGAATTGGTTGTGTTCATTGCCTTTTTGACATCGTCAATGATGTTCAAGAATCTCACTGCAACAATTCCTCCATCCACCGCGGAACAGATTGACTGGTTATAGGTCTGGACACAGGGCTCCTGAAGCTAAGCCTCAGAAAGGCAACAAACGGCACCATGAATTCCATAAGTGTGCTAAACCTTGACATTAGCAGCATATTCCAGCACAACCAGAGATGAGACTGAATCCTCCAAAAATGCATTACATTGCTGGCTTTGGATGTTGCTTGTCTGCATCATCGCTTTTACAGATACTTCACCTAGCAGAGTTTCGCGGGGGCTTGTGGGCTGCGTGTGTGAAATTGCCGGCCATTTAGGCTTTACGGTGTAGGTTCTACGGGTTGGGGGTGAGGCCAACACACAGTTATCCAATGAGAGCTGGAAGGTTTCGTTTTGAGGTTGAGGGTTCGTGGATGTTTAAGGCTTCTGGAATCAGGAAATCCATAACGCTAAGCCTCTTTTGGTTTCAAAGTTTAAGTTAAGCTTTACGCTTCACAGATTTAGGAGGTTTGATTTCTTGCTGCTCTTACTCAATGCAGTACCCCATGTAAAGCGCAAGGATAAACAGGTGACCCCGCATCAAAAGAGACATCTCCGGAGGTTCCGTTGAGTGGCCCGAACAGGCAGCAGTGGCTAGTTAAGCTGACCGCTTCCTGGAATGCCGTGCAAGTTCTGTGCTTCCTGCTATACGGTTCATTTGTACAGTATCAAGTCATTGCCCGCATCCGTTGTCCAGTCATTCAAGCCTGTCTTGCGTCGGAATCGTCGGACAACAGACATGCTTTCACAGCAGCAAATGAATACATGATATGGCGCATGGCACGAATGCCAAGAAATCTCCTTTAACCACGCCTGCTGCAAGTCTTCCACTCGAGCACCACCAACTCGACCAGAAGCACGGTGAGCCTGACGAGGAAGAGACAAGCCTCACATCATTTTGCCCCACCAGGGCACCTCCACGTGGTGACGCCAGAGGTTCCTTCCAAGTGAGCGCATCGTGACACACTCAGTTGCTGCTCCAACTTCTACGCATGTCACATGCCTTTGGAGCGCCTCCTCCATGTGCTGCCTCGCCGTGCTAGAAGTTTCAGAGCACCACCGTAACATGGCTACTTCATGCTTTGATCCACACCACTTGGAGGACATCACTTGGTCGAAAGCAGCGCTCAAACCTTGTCTCTTAAGACCCACTTTAGATTCTTGAGAAATGTCAAGTTAGGGCTGCCGCGCACCAGCTGCTGCCCGGCCAACGCACGTCCCTCAGGAAGCTCGGAATCTTGCTTGGCACTTGAGGCACTGCACTTGCCTCACTTGGCTTGGCTGAGCATCGCGCCATCTTTTCGCGGACCTTTGCCAAAGCACGGAGCTCGTGGCAGAAGGTGCCGTCGCCTCAGGGCAATACTCAAGGCATCTGCGACTTTGAGCAATCTAAATGCAGCAAAGCCACAATCCTCCCTGGCCTGCTTCAGGGAGATTGCCAGGCCCCGCCGCTCCTCTGGCCGTGGCCGTGTGCCCTTTTGATGTCCCCTGAGCTCCCTGGCCCTGCCTCAAGCTGGCCTGAAACCTCCGAGTGCAGGGTTTCCACCACCTGCGAAGCAATGGCCTCATTCTTGGCTGCCACTGCCTTCAATGTCAACGCGCCAGGGCTGGCATGGCTCACGTTCCTTAGCGAGCTCTTGCCTGCTCTACCTTCAGAGCCCGCTCCAGGACAGACCGCTGATTTTCAGACCAGCGCTGTAAACGGGCTGCCTTCAAGCAGATATGTTACAGCTGACTGCAAAGCAAAGCCAGCGAGCCTGATGCTGAACAACTGCCTCTTCCACGTTGCTCAGTAGATGGTCCACCTCTCATCTTGCACCCCCCCTCCTCCCTGTTTGTCGAATTCTCGACCTTCTCGGCCAGTCGCTGAGTTGTACGCCTCATGACAACAAAACTCAAGTATGCGTACCTACCTGCAGACATCGCAGATCCCTGGTGTCAGCCTTCGTGACGCAGACTGTGACAAGCCGTCCATGTGGCCCAGCTCATGCTGGTCCAGAAGACTCCCGTGTTCTCCTGCCTTTAGAAATCCTTCCCAGCGCTGACAAACATCGCTGATTTGAAAACCTGGCCCTGCATCGATCCATGCTGCTTCAGGAATCTGGGCAGGTTGTGATTGCTCGAGTAGCTGGTCAGGGGTCCTTGAGCCTAGGCCGTGCAGAAGGTAAGACAAAAACCCATGGTGTAGAAACACAAAAGCAGAGCCACCAGTAGGCTGTTGGCCGAAACAAGGAGAGCGTGGAGAAAGACGAAAGTAAAACTACGAGCAGTTGCTTCGACCCCTGAGTCCCTGCGACCTCTCCTCTTCAGGGTTGGTAAGTAGAGACCTCCAAAAGCTGCCAACCTGGTGATGTCGAGGGAAGTGTTGAGCAGAAATCATGAAGAATGGAAGGATGCTGAGTCATGCTGCGTCCATGGTTCATAGCTTGCATGCGGAATCAACGTAGTTTCTGCATGCTACTCCAGACCCAACTGCTTGTAGATTCATTTTGCAGCGCGTCGACTTCGCGCTTCGCCTGTACGTTTCAGGTCCCGGCAGTGGGGACAGTGCCGGAGTAGCTTCCCCAGCACACTGTGCAGCATGCAACGTGGCCGGCCACAAATTCAGATCGCAGGTCGCCCATTCAAAAGGGTCGCACCTGATCAACCTAAGCATAATAAAAAGCTAAATGTGGCTGGGTCCGGGCCAACGCCGTGGCGCTCCTGTACTACACGCCCTTCTCAGGACCCTGCCTAATATCCCTGAGGTAATTGCAAGGCTTGAGTTGTCAAACATGCACGTCACTAACCCGATCAAACTCCCAGAGCCTTCTATCGTCGCCCCAAAGTCCGTCTTCCTCCTCCTCCGTGCCGAAGGTCGAGCCGATCGAACCAAACTTGATCTTGCTGAATGCCACACGCGCATTTGGAAATTTAGCTCGTACGAACGCAGGACTTCCTGTGTCTGGCCGACAGGGGCCCCGGCTCACTCCAGGAGATGATGGGTTGCGGTTTGTTGGATAGCTTGAGTCCAGCCACAGCATGTTGGCCTCTGCATCATCCCACAAAGACAACACCAGCACCATGCCTCGATCAAGTGCCTCTCCCATGGTCTTCAGTCCACCTTTACGATTGAAATCATCGACATCACTGAACGCGGCTTTCATCTCTGCACATATTTCATCATTAATGGAGTTGCCAGAGACCCCAGCAATGGATATGTTTGAATTCGGGATAACCTGCCCGTCTTGCACATAAAATCGTCGGATGTCAATAAGTTCTCCATCATCGGTGCTCCCCTCGGTGATGAACTGCGTCACTACTGTTAGCGGCTTTCGAGAATTGATTTCGAACCTATGACCACGACCATAAAAATGACGGTCCCCGAGGCGCCAAGAGTTGAAGTCACAGCCATCCTTGTCACAGACTCCGTCATATCTCTGGCCCTTGCTCGTGTCACCACAGTCAAGACCATCGCAGATGTATGGACCGCTGATGGAGCAGGGGTGTGGGGTATAGGCAGTAGCCCGGCTGTTGGCCTCCCAGATATCCATCTCGGCGCAGCAACTTCCCCATCGGCCAATAGGAGGATCATGGCTTGCATTCCAGTCCACCACGTTGGCCTTCCCCTCTAAGAACTTGATATCGTGCGGGCACTGGGCATCACAGTAGCCAGTACCATACTTTGCCCCTGCCCCATTCAGCCCACCGCTGCGAGACATTCCGCCATCTTGGTCCATCTCCACAAAATAAACAGCCCCATTGAGCCCACAGGGCATGAAGAACATATCCACAGTGAGAGAGAACTCCTCGAATCCAGGGCTGTAGGGGTGCTTCCCTCTTCTTCGATTTGGAAAAATACTTTAAATGATTACTGTCCTTCCTGTGCCTCATGACTGCTCAAGGCTCTCTGTGCAGTTCCCTTGTGCTTAGGTTCCTGCAACTCAGAAAGTTTCTCGCACACTGAATGCTTGAACAGGAGTCCCGATTCTTCAACTTGAAGAGCTTGTAATGATCGGAGTCATCAAGCAGGTAGATTCGGCTCCCAAAGTTTGAGCCGTACTCAGTCCGCGTGACAAAATTCAACCGCACGCCACCATCACGGAGCTTCGTGATGCCATAGGTCTTACGGTACTGGTCCTGCCAGCTGCCATTACACAAACCACAAACAGAAAAACTCTACAAATATAAAAATACAAAAGCAAAGCATGAGGCGCATGGAGAGCGTGAGGGAGCGCACCCGAGAGCTGAGAAATGAAAACTTTTTGCTGCACGACATCCAAAATGAGCAAGCAAGAGCCTCAGGCCTTTTGCCTCTCGGAAAGAACCTTTGCCACCAAGGGCAGCTCATCGTGGTGGGTTGTGGAACTTAATTTGCGTCACTATATTATCCCGCTACAATGGAGAATCAAATGGAAAAGAAAATGGAAAATGAAATGGTAACTGGGGGAATAGATTTTTTTTGTGACTGGCCTTGTTCCAAAAAGAAGACGTGCCATGCGGCATCTCAAAAGCAGGGCTGGAAAATCTCCAAAAGCCACCAAGCGTGTAATTTGCAGAAGCTCTGGTGGGGATCCAGATACTACTTGCGCCAAACGTTTTTAGGCACACGTAAATTAATGATGAAGAACGGATGATGAGTGGCCCTCTCCACTGATAACATCCTGAACACGCTGAGCTGAGAGATGTGCTGCTTTCTCGCAGCGGCGATGTACCGTTCTCTTCAGTTATGTCTTCAAGCTAAACCGCCATGTGTGGAGCAAGCTGCCGCTCCACCGCGCTCCTGCACAGGCTCCTGCTGCCGCTGTTGATGTGGCTATTGCTCCTACTTGCATGCGATGATGACATTGGAGTCCCAGAGGCTGCCATTGCCTCTATCCATGCAACAAAGAAGCGTCACAGCGGCGGGGAGGTCTGTGGCCACAGGTTTCTTCATGTTAGCACCCACCTTTTCTGCGTGGCAGATTCTGACGTCACTGCTCCGCCAGTGGCCTATGAGATTCTCCGGGGAGCTTTGCGGCTGAAGAAAACCTTTCCACCTGTCTACACACCTGAGCCACCAGCCGAGCTGCAGCATGCCACTGCAAAAGAAATTCTTGAAGTCAGCAGCTCGCAGTAAACAATTATGGATACCCCCATATCTTGATGCCGCCAAGGACCCAATACACCTGAAGATCTATAATTTTGGAGGTCGTGTCAGACCTAGCTTATGAGAGGCGTCTTGTAATGCCTGCCCAGTCCACACTCAGTCGGCTTCACTATCAGAACACCATCATCACCTCTCAATTGTTCCATCAGTACTTCCATCATTCCTCTTGTTGCCCTTGGTGATTCTCTAACAACTTTCGTCGGGTTTCCGCACTCTTTGCCTAAATCCCGGTCCATCCCGGTCCTCAGAGATTCCCTCAAGGTAACAGTTCCTTCCACACGTGACTGGGTCGGGGCACAAGAGCTCGTCCCAGTCATCATCCTTGTAGCAGTTCCTAAGCCAGACCGGAGCCAGATCATATCAGGATCTGCACGGACTAGTGACCTTCTGACTGCTTCAACTCGAACTGTAACCTGATCCGCCAGAAACAGAAAGAGAAATGGCTGTTGTCGTGCCAGGCTCGTGTACTGACCATTGTGAAGCCAGCGCCAGTTGGCATCCAGCACCTCACAGTTTCCAAGTATCCATCGAACATGCACAGAGACCACACAAAGGCTTGCTATTCAGCAACGAGAGCAAGAAGAGAGCAAGAAGAAAGAAACTTTTTCGATGTTCGAATCGCAGAAATGTGACTGTCCCTTGCGCGGCCTAACAGGGCTTGTGCCTGTGTGAGTGTCCCTAAACCCCGCCCCACGGGGCAGCGGGCTTGCAGTAGAGGTTGCATTGCGGCCACCAATGTAGGGCCGACGCACACGCATCCGGTGCGCACACCCAGCAATGCGTTCATTGCCTACTCAGCCTGATAACAGAGCATGTAACAATTGCATTCAATGTCAGAGATATCTTCCTGATTGCAACGCACTGCTTTGACCCCATCGTCAAACTGCCACAACTCACAAACGGACGCCCTAGGTGGGGCCGGAGATGACTCATGTGCAGCATTGATCTGAGAAGAGCTGCAGTGCACTGCAAAAGCTCGGTAATGGCCGGATTGAGGACGTCGCCCAATATGCTTGATGCCCCCTACAAGCGTATACCTGTGCCATGATGTTGCGATGGATTGGCTGAACACGGGCACTGAGATTGTGGCTTGTGGACGGCATGCAATGCGCTGACAGTTCTTGCCTCTGTCAGGATCGGATGACCTGGCAAGTACAAGAGCAAGAAGAGGGGGTCTCGTGGTCATGGCATGCACATAAGGCTGTTGGTGCCACATGTCGATGCAGTCCTGAACCGTCTCCGTCTCCGCATCACTGGGTATGACCAGTGAGATGACAGCGCCCCTGTCTTGCATGGAGGTTTGCTGGCCATTCAGTGTTTCATTAAGGACTCTAGCCTCCCATGTGCATGAAAGGGCCGGGAAACGGCACCTGTCAAGCAGATACTTGAACACCTCAGTGCAATCTTGCTGCGTGTGTATGTGCTGCCAGTCCCGTAGGACTATACGCCATGGGACCATATCAAGGATTCTTACTGGTTTATTCTGGTGCTTTTCCATGGCCTTCAGGGCCGTGAGGAGCATGCCAGTCGGCCTCAAGTCACTGGGAGCTAATGGCAGAACAACATGCAGTAGAAGGTGTATGATAGAGTGCAGATAACAGAGGTTGCTAGGGTTACTGAGACGAAGATTCGTCAATGCGGCAGAAATCTGCGGCGGTGCCCATGTAGCCAGAACACGCCCCGCCTCCGTCACTGATCTTGTCCGAAGGCTAGATCCTGAACTTCCTTCATCAGCGGTGACCGTTCTATGTGGGCCGGGCGAAGACGTGTTCGAGTAGCAGCGTCACTGAGTGTCCCGACATCTCCGCGGTGAGCAGGCGGGTCGCTGAAAAACGCAGGATCAGCCCTGGTTCCACCAGCAGGGTTCGAATCTCCTTCAAGTCGCGGATGAATTGCTCCTTGCCCACGGCACCCAGCTCTGGGGCCGCCTGGAGCTTGTTTTCCTTCCACCTCATGTACACCCACTGAGCATCTGCGGCTGTCTCCGCTTGCGGGGCCGATGGTGACACAAGCCACCCTTGCTTGGCCGCATTCTGAAGGCTTTCTTTGTCTGCCAGCCGCTTCAGGAGCGTATCGATGAGAAAGATCAGAAGTGTATGTCGTAGTCGTAGCGTTCGATTGATCTTGCCCGGCTCGTTGAGGCGCAGGTGGTTCCATCTTTCGGCCACCCCCGCGAGGACCGGTATGATGTGCGCCGGGTTCTCTTCTACGCTGAAGGTCATCAGCACAGTATGGTCCCTTTGAAGACGCGCTATATAATCTCCCTGGCGAAGCGTTAGCCTGGCCAACGCCTTGACTGTTGCTTCCAACCCTGAGCCACCGCTCGATCCTTGATTTTGCTGGTGGTGCTGAGGTCTCATTCTCCCTCGGCCGCGGCCTTTTTTTTTGGCCGCTTGTGATGCTGGCGACTTCGCTGGTCTCTCCCCCGTGATGCGCGGCTCCCCGACAGGGGCCGGCCTTTTGTGGTGAAGGAGGTACTCGTACAGAGTGGCTTCCTCCTGGTCCATGTCTGTCGCCACCATGGGGTGTGGCGGGGTTTGCCAGGAGAGCTCCGAGCCCGATCTGCCATAGTACCGGATACGTGCCTGCATGTTGAGAGGTTTTGCTCACTTGCGCACCACAAAATCTGCAAGGAGAGATGAGATGCCCTACTTGTTTGCAATCAGCAAGCGCAGTCGCGCCAGCGGTGTTATACATTTCAGGGTGAACCTTCAAAACGTGGAGCTTAATGCTTATGTTTGCGACCCATTGAGAGCATATACAGCATCTGTGCTTCAGTTGCTCAAGAATGTATGCATGCTGCGCAACGTCCATCCATTGGCTTAGAGGCTTGCATAGAGCACGAATCTGACTCAGCGGTGTGTCGGACTCATGCACATGTGTTCCTTCGCTGGTCTGACGCCTGTCCACAGCGCTGTTCACCCGTCTCTCAAAAGCGGCTCTCGGGCCAGCATCTTGCCTCGGTGCCGACACATGCTCCTGTCGCTCCGGTGTGTCTGGCAGAGTCTCTTGCTCAGCTCTCCACATGACAGAGCAATGCCTACCTGCAAAGCGCCGGCAAAAGTTGCGCCATGTTTTGAGATCCTTCACGCAGAAGAAATGACACACCGGCATTCCGTCCACGCTATGTTGACGGAAATCGCCTTTCACGGGGGGCAGTTTGGGAAGCTGATGCACACGCTTTTGATCAAGTTTTAGGCCGGCTACATCAGCGAAGTGGAGTCCACATTTTTGACATTTGAAGTCTGCAGATCGTGCCCCGCCGATCAGGCCTCCGGCTTCGGCTCCCTGCTGGGGCTGAGGAAAGTGCTCAGGTATATCACCCCTTCCACCTGAGGTTTGTACAGGGATGGTTGCTAAGATGCGAGGTCAAAGAACCCCCCTGAACGCATAGCTTGATCATCCACGCTAGGGTTCCCACGTTGTTGACCATGGGATCCTGGGAGGCCCGAGCATTCTCCATGACCTTCTGGGAGCGATGTCGATATAAATCGAGTGGGTCTGCTGTAGCATACCTACTATACAAGTCTCTGCTGGATTCTTTGCGCATGTGAGCAAAGCTTCCTACAATGGCCCATACATGTTTGGTCAGCGCAATGGTGGGCCTGTCGACTTGTTTTTTGCCCATTTCAACAGCATGGAGGCCGTAAAGAGCGGCACTCCTGACACATGTTACCCACAATTGTAGCCGCCTTTTAACTGAAATACCTTTGTGATGGAGAACCTTGAGTAGACGTGCTCTTTGGGCATTGGCAGCCGCTAGCCTATGCTGTAACGTCAGTTTTTCAAAGTTCTGGTAGGAAACCTTTATGCCCAGATAGGTGGCAGAAGTGACTATAGGCAACTGTTGCGACTGTCCCTTCTCAGACCATAAGACAAGACGAGGGCCATCGTTAGTTTTACGCGTGTGCTTCTTCCGCCAAATCTTGAACTGCCTGCCTCTGCCCGCCATGATAACCTGTGTCTTGCTGCGCTGTACCTGAAGGCCAATGGATTTTAGGATGGCTAGACACTTTGTAAGGTTTGGCAGGAATTTGTCAAGTTCGGACTTGCTGTTGAACTCGTAGTGTATGCGCAAGTCATCCGCAAAAAGCGTGGAGCACTCGCGCACTCGCGCACCCAGAAGGGGCCGGTCTGCTCCCCATTCCCCGCGTCGGCTCGTGATCCGTGCCTCAGCATCTGTCTTGCAAGGATGATATCCGATGTGACTACGCAGCGCCATAATGACTGCTACATCGTTTGCATCCACACCTGCAGCACGCAGCTCTTGCAGCAAACTTGATGGTCGCTCGTATCAAACGCCTTAGACGCATCGATAGAGATCATAATTCCGCCGCAGCAGTTAGTGGGCATTCTTCCCGTTTCGCGTCTATCTTGCAAGGAAAACGTAGCGCTTGCGATCGTGTCCCGCACCCTGGAGCAGTGGGCTACTACCCTAGCGACGGCGCGATCTATACTTCTGCTCTGAAGATAGGCATATTGAGGCCACGTCGCGGCCGCCTCCGAAACAAGGGGCCGAATCCTGTTGTTCAATGCTTTAGCGAAGACCTTGCCACCGGCTTCTGTGAGGGATATTGGGCGAAGATCACTGGGCTTGTTGGCAGGTTTTATATGTTTGAAGCTTTTTTGCTTCATCGGCCTCTCTTTAGGGTGCCGGCTCATCGCCATCACGGAACTACTCAGTGCTGTGCACCCCCGCACCTACAAGGCAGTGATGTGGAGAATCTCCACAAGACTTCATAACCCAGATAAAACGCCTCGAAAAGATCCACGCAGCCCCCCAGCTGGGGAAGCCGGAGACGTGGACGAGCCGAGCAAAGCCCTTCCGGCCTCCCGAGAGGAGCTGCCGACCAGTGAAGACACGGCTCCAAGCACCGCCCTGAGAGGTTTCATGCGTACCATTACCTCCTTTCAAACTCAGCAGGATGGTTGTCAGGCGCCAGCAATGTGGACGACAGTCAAGGCGACGACTCTACACTGACGGCCCTCCTGGGAGCTGTGAGGAGAAGCCGGCCGCTGAAGAAGGCCAGCCCGTGTCGTTGCCACTGTCCGCCCAACCTGGGCACCGTGCTGAGGGACCAGTGCCGGACTCCTCCACGACCGGTGAAAACTACGTGATGTCCATACAGAGCTTGCAAAGCACATACATGTATGAATTGTCGAACGGCAATGCTAGCAATGCTGTGTGTACCCAGGTCTCTGCAGTGTCCCCGCCATGCACAAGGTAGGCGGTCACAACTGGCACCCATGGATGTGCGCTCCCAGGAAGAGATCCCGATGGATCGCTCTCATATCAGCACGCGGGCTCCTTTGAGTGATTGTCTATTCCTGCGTTCTCTGGGTGATGGCGCTACATGAGATCCTGGGTAAGACGTCTAAGGTAGCTAAACTGCATGCTAAGCCAGCCTATACACGCAAGCGAGCTCCAAACAAACTTCTTTTTCTCCTCATACTTCTATGCATTGTTGGGCAGGCGCGTGGCCATCAAGGCAATGAGGCAGAAGCGCAGAGTCAGCCCACACTGTCTCAGGAAGCCCAAAGCTACACGGCCAAGCGAAACCTTCGAAAGGCCGCGCACAGAGCTAGTAGGTCGGCGCATCGGTGCGCCACGTACAAAGGGCAGACCTACAGCGCCGAAGCCCTTCGCCGGATGGCAGGTCTGACAACGGCCACCCCAGGTGTGCTGAGCAGGCGCTCCAGAAGTAAAGGTCCGGACCCTATCCCTAAAAAATCAGGGCTAGGCTCAGGGTCATGACATGGAATGCGGGCGGACTTCCCAAAAATGCTTGGATGGAGTTCCAACTCTGGCTTCATGATCAAAAGGACCATGATGTGATAATGATTCAAGAGACACACTGGCGATTTTCCTCTCAATTCAATCTCCCTAAATATCACGCGTTACATTCGGGTACTGCTGACCATCGTCATCAAGGATGCTTAACGCTTATGCATAAAAGGTGCTGCAACGCGGAAGACGTCCGCTGGTCCCCGACAGTAGGAGGTCACCTGCTTCACGCGCGCTTCCCACAAGCAAAAGCACGTTGATATTGTAAACCTGTGTCAGCGCTGCTGGAATAATGCCAGTGGTATTGAGCATCTAACCGCGAAAAGAGACAAACTGTGGTACAGGACACAATCCCTGCTCAGCAACGTACCTATACGTAATACCTTGATCTTGGGAGGGGATTTTAACACACCTTGCGGATCCCAAGGAGATTGTGTGGGTCCAGGCATCACCCCCAGTAAACACCCACCGCCCGATCAAGACCAACTCCAGCATATGCTCATGATATTAAGACTACAAGTCTTGAACTCATGGGGCAAAAAATCTAAGTCTTTCACCTTTGAAAATGGGGACGCTAAGACCCAAATTGATTTTAATTATTACGCGGGGCGCTCAGGCGGATCAGGTGGCGCGGAAGGCCAAAGTTCTCTTCGAGTATCCTGTACTTAAGTGGCGGTTCGGACGGGTACACCATCCCGTGGCCAGTAGCATCCCAATGCTGCATTATTAAACTGCATCACGCAAGGCCCCCAAGCAGACACGGCCAAAAATTGCTAGCCGCCAGAGCGAAGCCTCCATTCGGAACTTTCGTGTCTCACTCGAGAATGCGCTTGACACAAACAGAGCAGTGTCTGCGGATGATCTTAATACGGCCTTTCTAGAGGCTAGCCGCTACCTAGACATTGAACACCCCGATCAAGCACCTAGGGTAGTTGATGGCCTCCAAGAGGAGGTCAAACATATGTGGCAGGCGAGGAAAGACATGCTTGCAGTTGTGCCTGCCAGCATGGCAAAGCATATCAAATTGCATCAGGCCGGGGATCCACAGCCTTCGAATGAAACTAGTATTTCCGCGTCAGTTCGGGGTGATCGTACGCGGGGGATACTAACGGCGTGGAAGCATCTCTCCAGATACCTAAGACTCCACAAGGTCTTCCGCAGGCGTGGCAGAGAGCGGAAACGAGAACTATTTGGGGATACTCTTGAGGCGGCAACTCGTGGCGGCCGCAGCTCCAGCACCCCACAGGCGGCACTCCATGGGAGGCCGATTCGTGGAATTCTGTATGCTTAGCAGACAGCTCCAAGCGCCGACATCTCTTCCTACCACTTCCAGCAACTTTTGTTAAACTTTGGTGGGCCCTTGGCCAAGGGCCGTTTGCACTGGCTCCCGGACGGGGCCGTAGCCTTCCCAATCTGCGTGGCCTCTATGCGTGGTCTCCACTGCCCTTTGGCCGCCCGCCCATCGATCCAGCGTCCAGCACTGGTTGCCCTTGTTGCAGGCTTGGGCTTCTCTGCTGACTTGGTCATGGGCCTTTCAAGTGGCAGGAAGGCCGAAGCAGCGGCCTGCGGCTTTTTGCGGGGGTTCCTAATAGCCGATTGATTGGCTTCGGCCCTGGCCTTAGCCCGGGCCGCCCTCGCCGCGATCTCTCCAACCGTGCGCGACGTGGGGGCTGCCCCTTCGACTTGCTGCCTTGAAGGTTGCATGAAGTCAGAACATACAGCGGACGCTACGCGCAGCTTGCTAGCTCTACTCATGGGATTGCTCACAATGTTGAATCGCGATAGTACCATGCACCCTAAGAAGGCCATTATTGGGCGATCCACCACGGACCAAATATTGGCAGCCTATAGCGCGCGCCCCTCCCTTGTCCAAGCAGTCACTACGTGAACCTGCGATCCATTGCTGCGCATCGACAGTCATGCTGCGTTTTGCTGTCACGCTCTGCTGCAAGCGTGGTAGCGCCGTCCTGAGAAATGCAACACACGGGGCTCTGGCCGTATGGTGACCATATTCGAACTCAAGTCTGATATGCGTTGACCTGACACAAGATGTGTAGTTGCGTGCAGAATATACGTTGCATGGAAGGATTGATCTACAGAGCCGTCGTTTCATGTACCAGCACATATGAAAGTTTTAGACCAAATCTTAAGGTCCACTCTATCCTATCAACACTCAACTCAACCTAACTACAGCGGTCTGTTCTTTTCTACGCACTGCAGCTACGGTCTGCTGGTGGGTTTGAGCCTAGCGCAGCGGTGTGAAACATATCTCTACATTGG
>CAJNIZ010045415.1:51257-113319 GCA_905231905.1 Symbiodinium pilosum
CTACTACTGCTGCAACAACAACAACAACTGCTACTTCTCCTGTTGCTGCTGCTGCTGCTACTGCTTCTGCTGCTACTGCTGCTGCTGCTACTGGTGCTGCTGCTGCTGCTGCTACTACTACTACTACAACTACTACTACAACTACTACAACTACTACAACTACAGTTACATAATCATCATCATCATCATCATCATCATCCTCATGCCGCCACGGCGATTTTAAGCTTACTCATACGAAGCAGTTCTCCTTCTTCAGTAAAAGACCCAAGAAGGGTGAGCTCTCAGATACTTCTGATGACACAGAGGAACTTGGTGTAGCAAGTTCAGGAGAAGTCATCGACATGTACAAAGGCCTGTGGTAGAAAAAGGACGTTCAAGGACCAATCCGTCGTTAAATCGTGCATCGGCCTTGCGTATTGCCAAAACCTGCTTCAACAGTTGAATGTAAAGGCTTGTGCTAGAGCTGAATCACGTGGCTTTTTCAAGGGCGTAGGCATGTAATCACCCAGCCAGAGGCAGCATGGCTTGCCACGGCAGCGCAAGGTGGATGCCCAGTCCAACCGCCACTCGCACTTCATTCTTTCAGCGTGCGGGAGGTTCTGGAGTTGCGGTGAGGGATAGGAACTTAGGAACAGTTCACACATCATTTCAATGGCATTGTAGACGCATCAAAAATGCAACATGCATCCAAATTGCATCCGCATTGGAAGTCGCAGCTTGAAACCAGTGTAGTGTTGACGTTTGTATGCCTAGTCGCTTTGTTAACTAACTCGTTCCCGAAACGTCCATCATCCATCTAGGCTAGGCTCACAGGTGAGATGCCAGGTTCGTGACTTGGACATTAAGCGCAATGGTGTCTCCAGACAGTTGAGGCCTAGGCTTGTTCTGACAGCCTTTGGCTGGGCAATGAGAATGCTGAAGCCTGTGTCCTGGCTGTTGCGCCTAGCGCTGGGTATCTACCTGGCAAACACTTTGCTCCCTGCAGTACGTTTTATCCCTCCGACAAATTAGTTGGGGCGAGCATCCTATCGCTTCTGTGCATGAGCTCTGTAACCCCCATCTCTGGGTCGAGCCCCCGGGGAGTAGACGGCAGCGTTGGGAATAGCAAGAACAGTAACATCAACAGCCAGACCAGGAGCAGTCATAGCAAGCGTGATGGCAGGGGTAATCTGGGGTGCGTTAAGGAACTTAAATTAAGTTATCGTAATGGGTACATATATTCATTAATATGGTTTCCCCCATGCAGTAACTTAAATTAAGTTCCGTAACCCTAAACCCTATATATCCCTATGTATTAACAACCTTAACAGCAGCCCAGAAATGGAAGGGCCAGGAACCGAGGCAGCCCTTCTAGTAAAGACTGTGAACCCTAAGCCTAAACAATAATATAATGGGGTATATACAGCGGTTATGCAGGGATACAATAATAGAAAGATGTAGAAAAACAAAAGCGTAATTACTACAGTATAATTAACGTCAAAGACAAACAACTAAACCATTCTGACTACCTGGAGGGTCTGGGAGACTTAGTAATAGTAGAACAGAAAATGGAAACTACTACAGGCTTTAGGGTTTAGGTTTTAGGGTCAGGGGGACTTAATAAGCAGGTTAAAAACGGGGATAACTATAGTTACTATATGGGTTATAGGGGTTATTAACCTACTTACTAAGTGCCCCTGACCCGCTAAGTATGGGCCACAATGCAAGTATACGCCAGTGCCTATGCATAGCATTGCCGGGGCTTTGACTGCATAACTCCTGTCCCAAAGGGGTATGCAGCCTGTGGAATTCGACCCGCAGCTGGACGGGACAATTGTCAAAAATCAGACCCTACATGAGCTGTAATCTAAACTCCTTACAGGCGGTTCTATAGGGGATTCTATGGGGGAGTATTATAGGGGTTATGAAGGGGGGTACTTGGAGTTTAGACTATAGCTCACCCATCATGCGCTAAGTAGTGGTTGTCGTAGTCGTTGTAGTGGTACAAGTATTTAAATTTTCAGTAGTAATTAGTACTACCCCTTCTGCTACTGTATGAACTATGCCATGCCGCATGCCCAAGCCAGTTCAGTTTGTTTGCCTGTAGGGGCGTGAGCTTTGAATAGGTAACAGGTGTGAGAATACATCGTCATGCATGTGCTCTCATGGCGTTTGTCCAGTTCGAAGAGCGACAGCGGTTGAGATGCTTTGGCATTTGCATTCCCTCGTACGCTAGAGATGCCTACAAGACAGCGCAGTGTGCCAGCTTTGTCATAGCCTACTCTTGAGGCGAGCCGAAACAAGATTTAGGCGTGCAGTTCCCGAGCAGCTGATGCAAGTTGTTGGAGCCGGTGTTTGCAAACCAACGCCCGCTCTCCGCGCACACAGCAGACTTCAATCTCAATATTCATCACGGTGATCGTTAAGGTAGTGACAGTGGTTGGAGCCTTACGAGGTTGCAAGACATTCGCTGTCTCAACCAGCTACCAGAGTGAAGTTGCAATGGATTTGTTGGTTGTCGGCTGCTTGGCCATGACAAAAAGATCCATCCAGCCAGAGCGTGTGTGTGCGAAGGATCGCGAAGGCTTCCATTCTCAGATCCAGATTGCCTCAGGGCCTCAATGTCATACTGGACTTTCCTGCTATGTGGCTTAGGTGGAACATTACAGGGACGGGACACAAGGGAAATGAGCCGAGATCACAACTCCCAAAAAGTAAGCTCTAAAGCGAGTAGCAGTATCGGTGTTGCCGTAAGCAAAAGTTTGGGGTTCGTAAGCTACAGGAAGTTGCCCCGTAAGCGCTGTAAGCTCTTGTTCCCGGGGTCTTGCTGATTCATACTTGGAGATCCCCGTCTGCAAGCACCGCAAGCTCTTGTAGTCAAGGCACACCGCCCTAAGCCAAACGCTAAACCTTGGGTTTCGTAAGCTACCGTACGCAACTTTGATACGGCAGAGGAAGCTGGTTAAGGATAAGGGTTCAAATGATGATCCGGAACGCAAGAGTGACAAAAACCTAGCAAAGTACTGACATTTAGCGCAAAGGGCTTCTGAGTCCTCTGGTGACAAGAGACCTGCCTTGCAACAGACCCTTCCACTTGCCCTATTTATGTAGTTTCCATTTTATTTTCCATTTTCTTTTCCATTTGATTCTCCGATTCTCCATTATTGGGGTTACCCACTTGCCCGCACAGGCGTCGACTGGAGATGGAGGGCTTCTTGGCAAGCCAGAGCCGTCTGGAGGAGGAGCGGCCTCTGCAGATCGTAATGAAAAGAGGGGACTTTGGGGTACCTTACGGAGGGACTCCAGGGTATATTGTCGGGACTTGAAATTGGGGATCAGATGGGGCTACTGCCGGAACACCGAATGACTGCAGTTTGTTGGTGACTGCTACTTTAATGCTACTTACTACAGATCGTAGCAGTGATTTCCACCGTGACCTGAGCAAGTCACCGAGTGTGTTGTCATAGTCGGAATCGGTTTTCCAGGCCTTCCCAGCGTTGCTCACCAAGCCCTTATTCGAGTGGTTATGGCACTGTAGGGTGATGAATGTCATGCGAGTGCATGTTTGGCTTGTTCAACAAGCAATTGGAGTTGAGGCTTGGCTTTCAAGTGTTGGTGCTGGCACGTTTGTTTCAGACGACTCTGCTGGCTCCTTCGCCCAGTCAGTGATACTCCCCGCTACACCCACCCTCGTAACGTATTGATTTGACCTGCCCGCTTGCCGGCGCCATGGGCAAGTTGGTACCTTATGGTCTGAGCCCTCAGACTCCAGCTACCGTGCGCGGTCCTGCTGGCTTGTAGCTGAAGTGGCACCGTCTTGCGCTCGCATGCCTTATGGAGGAGCTTGCGCACGAACGCCGTTGCAGCGGACTCAGTTTGCAGGGTGTACTTATGCAAGAATGGCGGCTGGTGTGCTTTGGAAGAGCAGGTCGCTGAGCATGTTGATGCAGGGAATTAAGAAGGCTCGATCATGCTGACCACGTACGTGGCATCGACGAGCTGCTGTTGTGACTGTTGTGCCGAAGCCTGTAGCGGTTCAGAGTTGATCTTCCTAGCCCTCCGCCGACGCGGCCATGCGGGTTGTTGGAAGTTTGCGCCGAGTTGCAGCCGTTGCAGCAGCTACGGCTCCATGGATGTAATTGAGCAAGGGAACCTGCTGGGTTTGCATGCGTCTGCGATATTTCAGATTCATGTCGTTGTGGTTGTTGATGGCCGTTCGTTGGGTTAGATCTGAAAGTTGAGGAGGAGGAGGAGGAGGAGGAGCAGGAGGAGGAGGAGGAGGAGGAGGAGGAGTGTGATTGTGTGAATGCAGGGTAGGCTGACGTGCACAATAGTGCGTCTGCCTGCCTTGCTTCAGGAGTGCCGTTCAAATCTGCAAGTTGCTGTTCTGCCTGTTTAACAGCTGCCAAGGCTGTAGCCACAACCTGCACGACAGCTATGGCAGAGACCAGGCCTGAATCTGCTGCAAGGTTTCATGCGCACGCTACCTGCAGGGCAGAGTTGGCACTCTTCTAGTCATTCTGGTCGTTGTTTAATGCCTGCCCGCTTGATAGCTTGCAGGGATGTCAAGTGTAACTTCGGATAGTAGATGTCGGGCGCCTCGTTAACACTTTTGCAAGTCAAAGGTCCTCATGCGTCCAGCCACATGTCGAATGGAACGTCCATTCCCAAAAAAGCTGGACACTTGTTTTGTCATCAGCAGAGCTTGCCTGGGGATAAAGCATGAAAAGACAGGAGCTACTTAGCTACTTCACAAGGTGGAGTCGGTTCTTGGGGCCTCAGTTTCGGGGAGCCTTGTATGAGGGCAGGCATTGCTCGCGGCTCACAACCTCAGTATTACTGCGCTCGCAGGCCTGGCACAGCTGTATTTGTCCCCTTGCTTGGAGGGCCCCTGGTCTGCAAGTCCATGAGCTTCCTTCACGTAATATAAGGGACCCATGACAGAGCACGTTGATTTCTTCACCTGCTTGAAAGAATTGGACAGAATCAGCTACTCAGCATCCGTTCTGCAGACCTGAAGCCACACAGAAGGCTGAGCAAGATAAGGCCCCAGTCCTGGCGCTTCGACCAGTGGAAGGCGATAACGGATGCTGTGCGCGGCGGCGTGTCGACAGCCAGGCGGCACCGGGGAAGTAACAGCCTACTCGCGCGGCCCTCAAGTTTTAAAGCCAAAAGCTCCTCAATCCCTCCCACTAGTAATGGGCTCCACTCCACCCACCCGCAATGATGAAACATACTGGGGCTCGAAGCATTTTTACAAAGCTCGAGTTTTTGCCTCTTCGGACAGCTGGATGGTTGTATCGGAACTAGTGCTCATCTGTTGCAATGATTCGTGCCATACCGAAAAAGCAGAGGCACTCATACTCTTCATCTAGTGGGCCATGAGCTGTTTCACACACATGAAATCACATGGCCCTCAGTAAAACAATTGAGTTTCGAAAAATTGCCTGTGAATAGGTTTAGGGTTTTGGCCAGGCTTTGAAAGCAACTTTGGTGGTGTTCAGTGCTTCTACTTCGTGGACTTAGAAAGCCTGTTGCAAAAAACTGGGTGGCTGTTAAGGAATTTAAATTAAGTTACCATAATGGATATGTATATATGCATATACATATAGTAAATATTGGGGTTTTCACCAAAATAGCAACTTAAATTAAGGTCCTTAACAGCAGCCCAGTATAGCGGGCCTGGCCAAAGCTCCACAGCACCCCTTACATAGGGCTAGTGGAATAGAAAATGGACACTGCTATAATCGATTGGGGATCTTTAGGGATAATGGAAAGGAAAATGGAAACTACTATTCAGGGTTTAGGGTTGCGAGTAGTTCCCAAAATTAGGGTCCCATTTTAGTACCTCTAGATATTAGGTGCTGCAATGTGATCTAGAACCACAAGGGGCCCAGAACTTTGAGAACAACCCACGTAGTTCAAGCGTTTTGAATGGCAGTGCCTCGTGAGGGTTTCCATAAGTAGGGTGACCCCAACAAAGATAAAGGGACTCTACTGGGAACCCCAAATAGGTAACCCCAAGAATATAGCAGGAATATAATGGAATATAAGGACCCTGGTAGGTATATTCCTATTATATACCTACTATGTTCTTGGGGTTCCCGGTTTGGGGTTCCCAGTAGAGTCCCTTCAAAAGACCCCCAAACACTACAACACTATAATCCTTACTGTTTGCGTCTCCAAAGGGGCCCCCAGTTTTTGGAAGCCTCTAAACCATTATATAAACCCAGTATTTGATTGCCGTTTTGTTTTCCATTGGATTCTCTAAAACGTAAATTTCTCTTTGAATCTTACACAACCCCTATGTGACCCCCCTTGTTGGCATTTTTTAAATATGCATGGGGCCTTGGAGGCTTGTACCCAGCGACTCGGGTGCCAAATTCCAGGGCAACCTGGATCCTAGCAAGCTGAAAGCAGGACTGGTTGAAATCCGCTGTTTAGGGGCTTGAAAGCTAAGAGTCTGGGTGTAGGGCTTCATTTCAGTATCCATGGCACTTCATGCAAGAGTCTGAAGCAGCAGAATGGTCCGCTAGGCCCTAGGCTCTGTCCCAATCAGAGCAGAGTTCCTCAGACGCCATGTCCCTGCTGGCGTAGACATCACGCACCGGTATGTGGGGGGTTCCTCAAAACTTTTGAAGGACCCTTTCGGGGGTCCCCTGTAGAAGGATTATAGTATTCTGAGGGGCTGTCAAAATGACTGTCCCTTTCTAGATTTCCATTGTAGTAGGGGCCCTAGCGTTGAGGGTGTCTCTAAAACCCTCAAGATTTTGTTTTGTCTATTGCAGCATTGTTTTTTCTTGCTGCCTGGTCAGCTGTCCTGTTGAATTGCAGGCTTGGTTCTCATTTCTCCCTATGCTTCGATTAACGTAACTTTGTTTGGACGCTCACTTAGGGACCTCTTGGGATCCCGTTTGCTGCCGATGTGCCCCCATGCGTCCCCAAGGTTATCCAGATTTTGAGAAGCCCATGTCGCGAGGATTTGCAGGCGTGAACCTGGACGTTGGTGAGCTGCCGCGCCCGCATCTCATCCAGCACCAGTTCTCTTGACAGAGACCGAGGTCTGGAAGATTCCCTTCCTACGTCCGACACTTTAACATTGTTCCACCAACTGCACTTCTAGCCAGCTGCCACAGGATGAATATCAAGCTTTGTAGCCTACTGCGCACGCCACATCGCAATTCGCGTGTTGAGCCCACATGTTGAAGAACACATGTAGTTTCAAGCCAGAATTTTGCAACAGCAGACCTCCAAAGAGCAGCTTGGTTTCTGAGACACAAGGGCTGGATGGTGTACTCTATTGCAGGAGTGGAAACGCAGGATTCCAGCGACATTCTGTGGCAAGAGTACAGAAGAGTTCTCAACGGCGTTATCGTGACTTCTGATGCCAGTTTCTTCCTACCTTGCAAGCACGCTTAGATTTGGAAATCATAGTACGTAGCGGCACCCAACTTGCACCAAACCAGGACGATGCGCGTTCATACGGCAGCCCCTTGAACTGGGGGCACCCATAAGATTGAGAATCCCCATACTCCTCCTAGCATTGTCACGACTTCCACCGTCAAGCTTGAAGCTGAGGCTCACTGATTTTGTTGGCCTAAAGCTTGCGGCTTGGACAGCAGGCCAGCACTGAATATCTATTCCAACAGCAGGAGGAGGAAGAGTAGCAGCAGTAGTAGGTAGTCGTTGCAGCCGTAGTTGATGTAGTAGTGGTAGTATGAATAAGAGCAGAAGGGGAATATCAGGGACTTTGCTTATAACTTATATAAAGCAACTTGCCTAACATTTCAAGGCATGCTGGATATGCGCCTTTTTTGGGCTGCTTACCCGAGGATGTTGCGAATTCAGACGGCCGAGAGTACACGGTGCTGTTGAAAGTGCGTGGCGGTGAGGCTGGAAAGATGGTGGCTGGAGTCTAGAGGTTAAGTTCTAGCAGTAGCTTCGCCAAAGTCACTGGGAGTCGATTGAAAAACTGGCAGCGATACGATGGCACCAGTAGTGGCCTGTCTTGGGTTGGAAGGTTTCTGCGGCTACCTCGCCGACCTTACTGATTAGGGCTCTTGCGAGAAGACAAGGAGTACTGACTAACTGCGTTTCCAATTCATCAACCACTCTTCCCAAGATCATGCCGCCGCCGCCGACCGTCACCACTCCTCCACACAACAGTGCAACAGCAGCAGCAGCAGCAGCAGCAGCAGCAGCAGCAGCAGCGCCTACAGAACACGATTCAAGGATTCCTTTGCGTCACAGCCAGCTTTGTCAAGGCTGGGAGCTCCTACCAAGTCCGCTTCACCCCAGAGCCCAACCAGAGCATGGAGGCCAGCATACGATGTTGAAGCAGGTGCAAGAGAACCTTAATAAAGTCTGTATAAATCCTCGTGGCCACGGTGGATGCGGGTATCCTGCATAGTCACTTCATGATGTGTGCACTAGTTCGCTTTGACATGACTGTGGCCTGGATGGCGTACCTAGATCGTAAGATTCTATGCAGCATCCAAGGGAACCTGAAGGGTTAAGGTTTCCTTTAACGCCTTGAAGAGCTCAACTCTTGCGGCAGGTCTCCTAGATGTCGAGGCAACATGCTGCTCTTCTTTTTTCTAGTTGTGGTTCAGGCAAGACCCTAGGCCGACTGGCATAGAAAAAAATCAGAAGAATAGGGAAGGGCGAAACAGTGACAATCCTACCTGTATGAGTCAGGAATGGCTGGGTCACCAACAAAAGAAGCAGAGGTTCGCAGAGACCCCATTTACTCTCGCATGCTTAGTCCGAGACCTTCGTTTCAATAAGAGCGAGATTTGCTTGCTTCAGGAGCCCAGGCTTGCATGGTACTCTTTGTTTCATCGTTGTTTGTTAGCACCTGCTCGCATGACTCGTATCTGTCTTTACTTTGCATTGATGTCATCACTATCATTAAGCTATCATTGTGGTCCGTGACAGTTATGGCCGCAACTCTCAATCTTATTGCAGTGCTTCTTCGTGTTCTTGCTGCAACAGCTAGGCGCCATTTGCGACCTTCGCTGCCTTCCGGCGTGGGCGCCCGGACCCCTCAGCGCCGCAGCTGCGCGCGGCAGACGTGGGGACGAGACTCAGCTGATGTCAGGGGATTTCCTGAGGTTATAGATCCACGCTTGGCGAATTAAGTCCAAGCCGCGGTGGTGGAAGGAGCTTGTTGCATTTATCGGTAGACTGCATGACCCCCACATCCCAAAGTATGCCTGCATTCGAAAATTTTTCTCAGTTTCGAGTCAGCAAGCCCTGTTGAGGTGCGGTTTGGGAAGGCCTGCTGTTTCAAACAGATTGCGCTTGTGTACGTATCGGGCATGGCCTAGAAC
Organism: Symbiodinium pilosum; assembly: GCA_905231905.1. NCBI lineage: Eukaryota > Dinophyceae > Suessiales > Symbiodiniaceae > Symbiodinium > Symbiodinium pilosum. The sequence continues at coordinate 60,569 of CAJNIZ010045415.1, forward strand.
CGGAAGGGCGTTGTCTAAGACAGCCTCATTGATTTCGGGATTGTGCGCTTGTTGCTGAGGATTGCCGTGCAGATTGCCAGCAACTTCGAGGACCACCGCACTGTTTCTGGAGCAGGTGCAGCATGTGAAGGGTCATGAGCCATGACCTGTTGATCTATATCTGCCGGGCTGAAGTAGTGCCTGGGCGCTCTCTGCAGACTGTCAGGTGGTAATTTGCAAAGCGGCACAAAAAAGTGTACTGATTATGCGGCACCACTTTGCTTAGATATGTCATGCCTGAGATGGGGACACCAAAGCGAGGCCCCTGAGCCTCGGAATCTCCAAGGCACCCTATGAAACAATGCTTGTAGAATCCCCATGAGCGCAAACTTCCCAGATGGTACTTGTAGCATTAGACCCTAAACATATACTGTAGCAAGTAATGACCAGGAGCAGTCCGGGGACTATGAGCTGGAGCTGAGGGGCATCTCTGGTCTTGGAGGGCCAGAGATACATTCTTAGTTGGAGCTTTTCACCACAGCATAACCTTCAATTCATTCCCCCAAAGTCTCCAGGCATACCTGGAGTTCCCAAAGGTACCCGCGCCTCGAGAAACCCAGCCCGCACTAGGCCACCAGGCCACCCGCAGCCCACAGTTCCAGCTTAGAGCCTTGGCTTCGCTCACTGAGCGACAGACCTGGTGCTGTTCCTTGCAAAAAGAAACTTCAAAAGATCTGCAGCCCAGCCATGGAATCTAAGCACTAAGCGGCCTTGATGTAGTGGGATTGGCGTAGGCGCTTGGAGAGCATGTTTTGGATGCGCTCACCTGCTGTATCCGAGTGTGTCATGGCCAGTAGGTTATAAGGTCGTACGAAACAGCTCTGAAAGATTTGGATGTATCTAACAGGCGAGGCAAGTTCCGCGTTGAGGGTCTCAAAGGTTGCAAAAGCACGATGCCCTCAGCCTTCACTGCTGAACCTGATCAGAAGAGTCAGGTTCGCAAGCAGCAAGCTCTGTGCCTCATCCAGCATTGGCAAGCAATGGTAAGCATGCCCTCTCATGAAGCCTTCTTGCAGTCATTCCCTCTAAACGTTTGTGGCTCAGCCCACGTGCGATTGTAATGGCCAAGGGCGCAACAGCTTGGAAGAAGAGCTGGAGGCGCAGCGTCACATCCGCCGTAAGTTTCCAAAGTTTCCGATTCAGCATGCCTGGTAGGATTTCCGCTGGATCCCTTTTGATTTTGGATCGCATGGGCAAGAAGTCTGAATCTAGGTAAGAATAGGAGGGTAGATGCCACAGCTGGCCTAAGCTTTGCGCAGTTTAGGTTCATCCAATCTACATCTAGATCGTCATTTAGGGCTTGATTTATGCACGTTGGCGACCCGGTCTGAAGCCAAATAAAACAAACGGATCGACAGTGACAGGATGCCCCCAGAGTAAAGCTGCTTTTGACGCGGGATGATTACGGGGCTGCTCAATTCGCATGTGAGGCACAACGCACATTTGTCAATCCCAACATGTCAAGGCTAGGTATCCCAGTTGCCATCGTCCTATGCCCGCTGCTTCCTGGCAGGTCCAACAGAGGCTGCGGCAGCAAGCAGAACAAGCTCTGCTGGAGGCGGGCTGGGGGGCCCATTGCCTCCGCTCCGAGATCTTGCAGTTCCCTTTCAACCCTGGAGCTGGACGATTGCACGCATCTCTGTAGATCCCCGTGCTCATTCCCACGAAGCTGTGCAGATGTCGAGCTAGCTCAAGGCAAGTTGTGAAAATCCTGTAGGTGGAGAAGCGCCTGGAATCTGTTGAAGTGGAGCAGAGAAAGCTCTGCCTCCACCTCAGCCTTGGGCGTGAACGTGGAGCTCGCTGCAACATGGGTGGCTTGCAAAATCCAATGTCACCATCGCATTTCTGGATGCGCATATTGCAGCTATTCATGGTTCCCAGCAGGCGACCCCCTGCCCAGAGCTAGACCCCCCAGCAATTTCAAGCCCTAGCGAAAGCCCAGCAAGCCCTAACCTCTACAGCATTGCTCCCAGCTTTGAGCTGAAACACATCGCAGAAGGCAGCTCAGGTGCCGTCGAGAGCGCCCGGGCTCAGGGTTGGACAGAGCCGTGGCCTCAAGCAAAGTCGATGAAGAGCTTTGTTGTGTTTTTTGGTGCATTTTCTGTACCCAGAATGTTAGCTAGAATGGGAACTTTGGACATTTCTCAGAGGAGTCATGCCCTTGTTGACAATTGAGCTTCTGGAAGTTTGGACGTATGATGCCTGAAGCAGGGTTTCTGTCAGCTCCGGGCCAATCAACGTGGAGCTTCGAAAAGTTATGGTCCGAAAACGAGCAGCCACCAAGGGTTACGCAGCTGCGCGAGGACTTGGGAATTTGCAAAAAGGGGGTTTGAAGTGTCTAGTGTTTGGGTATGTTCATTTCCAGACTTGTTTCCAGTCCTTTAGGTTGGCTTACCATGGAGCTTGTGATGCTGTGATTCAAGATTGTACGACGGTCTATTCTTCCTGCGTGGCGTACCGCTTCCCGCTAGCGCTCTGCCTTCTGAACCTCCCAGATCCTGTCTGTTCAGGAGATTGCTGAGCTTTCAGCTGCGCTGGAAACAGAGAGGGCGCATGCAACACAGCTGCAGCACATACTATTAGTAGCTGTATTTGGATCTTGAGGCTTTAGTTGGACCCTTGACGTGCGCGTAACAAGATCACATAGACTAGCTAATGCCGGAGATCCAGGCGGTGAGCTCAGTACAACTGGTTAATTTGATATGACACCCTGTCGGTGGCCCTTGGCATGCCTTCAGAGTGAACACCATGCTTCTCAGGTAAGGCAGCTGGAGGCCGGCCTGCTACTGCAGCCCAATCCACTGTCGGCTGTCTAGGTTTGAGGTTCGGTAGTCTGGCATGGCTCCAAGTCGCGTGTCCTCATAGTTTCAGAGCAGTTTTGGCTCTTACGTCTAGCTTGCAGGCTGCGCAGGGAATGGGCGACCATCGCCTCCAGGAAGCGCTTGCTAGTGCCTCAGGTACACAGCTTGACCATTTCCAGAAGAGTGAGCATCCAGCTAGGTCGTTGAAGTGCACGGATAAAGCCACCACGCCCACCACTGCACAGTGCAACAAGCTAGCCCGAGGATTTCGTGGTTCAGAGCATATGATACCTATTGGCGTGCAGCGCAAACACGGAGAGATTTCCAGGGCTAGCTTACACTGGCAGGATGTAGTACTGAACGATGAAGAGGATAAGAGATCCACCTAGGGGCTATTTCGTAAACCCACTTCAGGGTTCAAGCAACGTTGCCAGAAGAGGCTTGCTCAAAGATTGGCTGCAAACTGGCGACACCTAAGCTCAAGCGGAAGCCCCACTTCCGAACACTTCCCAGGCTCGCGAGCAGTCGGATCTTGCTGCCATCAGGACGTGCGCGTGTTGCAAGAATAGTAGCACCATCAAGAAGAGTCGGTTCAAGAAATGTCAAAAACAGCAGGAACGACGACAACAGTATGTCATGCGCTTTGCGGCTGCCAGAGCGCAACCTTCGTGAAGCTGCGCTGCCTGTCCAGTAGATGTCGGTAGTGCCGACTTGTTTCCGGGAGCATGCCAGTTATAGAGAACATGGTAGCCTGGCAGTCCTTTGACCCACAGCGCCTGGACTGCAGAACCTTTTGCTGAGAGGAACCTGTTGGCGAAAGCTATGAAAGAGAGAGATGATGCTACTCGGATGGCACGGCAGTATGGGCGCTTTGGAGATTCGTGCCCAATTCTGGAGAACTCCACGTGTTTGGATTTTTTTCGGGCTCTGGCATGTACTGTGCTTGTTGAAGCCAGGGCATCTTCTACGGAAAAGCAAGGCTTAAAGCCTACTGCTTTGTCACAGCAGGATAAATCATAGTCATAGCAAGAATGGTACTGGTACTCAGATTACAAATCCAGGTATAGCACTGCGGCTTCCCTTTCGCTTTCGAGGTCGGTTTTGTGGTTTGGATGTTGTGTTTTCTATTTTAGGGGGATCCAGCAGACATTGGCAGGGACGGCAATCCCAAACCCATCAATACGGTCGCAGCAAATTATCGTAAAAGGGGGTGAAGCGCGGATACCAATGGTAACCCTCTGTGAAAAGAAGGACGCCATAAAAAAGCCACACTCAAATTGCTACATTATCCAGAGTCTTAGGCATAGTATATGTCGCGGGCCCTGGCCAACTCGGCGAGGCAGCGGAAGGGTAGATACAATACCCCTAGCGTGGTCGCGAACCCAAAGGTTATAGGTATATTACAATAAGATCCCCATATACCCCATATTCTATCTACTTGACTATAATTGAACAGGCGCCATGCCAAACTTCCTCTGCACCCGTCAAGCCGACGAGTTGCAACAAGTATTTCATCAAGATGAAGACGGGCCTTCGACCTGCCAAGCCCATTAGCGCCGGAGCCTTTAAAGCAAAATTGCAAGCTTCTGGTTTCTGGCAGAACAAGCCTGCGCAAAGACCCTAAGCCCCCGAAACTCTGCATGAGCCATAGTCTGAACTCCTTAAAGGGCGCTCTATAGGGGATCCTATAGAGGAGTATTATAGGGGTTAATGAAGGGGGATACTAGGAGTTTAGACTCTAGCTCACATGATAAGCTCCTGAACCTTTTTGAACCAACCACGACCTCGCAAGCAGAACTTTCCTCAGGCCTTGGAAAAGGCGCTCCTCATGCAAGATGTCAGCCGATCTGTGGAGGTGCGGGCTCTAAAGATGACATCGCTGAAAGGTATACAATGGCAATTGGGATACAAGACCATAGAAACTGATGTTTTTTGGTGGGTTTCATCAGTTCACTGGTTGTGTCAGTATTTTACTAGGGCCATGGGGTGGAGGATTCCTTTGGAATGTTGGTTCGAAAATGTGTATATATATATACACACACATAAGCATGGTTTGTTGGGTACGTGCCTCAAATGTAAGTCCTGACCTGTGTGCTTCTTGCAATTAGGCTACATGTTGTCGCCTTCGGCTTGCAAGAGTGATTTGCCTGTCCATGCCAGTTTCCATTGTCTTTTCCATTTGATAATATCCGGGAATATACCTTACCCTTATAATACCTTAAAGTCCCTCCCCCCTCCTAAACCCTAAACCCTTTCCCCTTATAATACCTTAAAGTCCCTCCCCCCTCCAGATTAATCTGTCCAAATCCCCGAATCTGAATGCTGATCTCAGATGGACTCTAGGGTTAGAAGCATGGGCACCTATGGGTACATGAAAGGTTATATTGTAGGTATATAAGGATCCCAGGGTTAAGGCCCCTACTAGGGGCCCATGGTTTCAACCTAAACCCTCAACCCTACCATACTACGGGCATGGCTTCAACCTGACAACGTGAGACGGATGCTGCACTAGAGGAGCTGCACGAGCAGCTCGCCAAAGCCATGACTGACAGAGAGAAGCCCGGGCAGCCAAGCAGTTTGGGATATGTCGGGTTTACATGAGCCATAGTCTAAACTCGAGTCTAAACTTCTTAAAGGGAGTTATAGAGGGGAGGGATATTAAGAGTTTAGACTATATAGCTCATATTGGCTACTGCTCACCCAGTAACAGTTTATACTTGGGGTCGTGTTAAGGGCTAGATATACTTACAATACAAACATTGTCCAGGCGTCCTGTAGGGGGAATGGAAGGGAAAATGGAAGCTTCAAAGCTCGAGAATCACATGGAAATGAAATGGACACCGGGTTTCGGCTTCCCATTCTGATTGCAACGATTGCAATCGCATTAGTAGTGCATTTCTTCCACAGCACCTGTCTTGATAATGAAAGCCGTTTGTTCAATCTATGTCTTTATTGAAGGGGGGATGGGTCCAAAGCGAAGAATATTGGCAATTTGAGCCAGGTACGGAAAAAAAAACATGTTATGGACACCTGATGTTCTAGGCTCCTAGGGTCTCTGATAAGTACAATTGTAGGGAACATTCGTGTTTCATAATACGCCTGCCGCTTGCCGCGGCCGTGCTTGGCTCTGTTCGGCCCAAAGGCAGCTGTCCTTGGCATGCCTGGCAGCATGCCGGCGTACACTGCATGATAGCAGCCTCACGTTCGTCCCCTAAGCCCTAAGTTTGCCCAGTTCTGCGGCGCATGGCTACCTACCGTGTCCAGTCGCTAAAATTTAGTAGTCGTGAAATTATGGAGCAAAGTGTCTGGCTGGTGAAGCGTTGGATGCATGCTCATGAATGTTGAGGAGTTGCTTGAAAGTTGCACCTAATGTCCATGGCTTCACTGCGCAAACAACCCTTGAACATTCCTTTGAAGCATTGCGGCCCTTGGTCCGAGATGGCCGATGACCGCGTGTATGCTGCTGCCGACCTGCTATTGGCCGCACTTACAACCAACCCCAGAATCCCCTGTAACATTCCTAGATAGTCTGCACAAGACTGTCACACAGGACCCTTGTGTAATGCTTCCCATAATTTGCATCTGGGCGTAGATTTGTGCAGTAAGGCTGGTTTGAAGCTAAAGTTTCAGGTTTGACCAAAGGCGGCAGCTGTTCTTGAACCACGATGACACCGCTTCGCAGTTTCCAAGCTGCCCTGCATTCTGTAGTGCTTCCTATCCACCGAAAATCTTAAACCCATTTCCCGGATGAAGCGCTACGACTTTATCGGGGCTTAGCACGAAACAGCTGTGAAAACATCTCAGCAGCACTTCAGAAAATCTTAAGATCTTTTGTCGTTGTCTGAAGCTTGTCTCAAGCCGCACAAGTGTCACAAGAGCGTCGAGAAAGGCATCCAAAAAAGCATGAGAAAACTCAGGCTTGAAGACACATATTATTACTAGTATTAACTGTTAACCGGCATTATTATTATTATGATTATTACGATTATTATTCGTATTGTTATTCTTAGTAGTAGGATTACTATTATCAATACTACTATTATCTGAAGTGGCTGTAGGATTTGGGCTAAGGCTTCGCTTTCGTCCGGGTGTGTTGCCACCCGGCCTCGGGGAGGCGGCAGAGCCTGAGACTTGCCAAGCAAAGGGTTGTTACTATTATTGCTAGTAGTATTATTACTATCAGTATTAATATTAGTATTCTTATTTGTATATGATTAGTAATAATAAGTATATTACCATTAGAATAGATAATCTGCTCTTCGGTTTGACTGCAGTGGGAGTCTTCCCAAGCACTCATAGCCAGAAGGAACTCCTCCCCATAATCCAGCCATGAGCCTAGAGTTGGGAAACCTTCATATGTGCATGTGCAGAGCAATGATTGTAGGAACCTCGGTGATGAAATGGAGGCTTCACTTATCATAAGAGAAGATGCACGAGTTGCTTGATTGTTGTTGACGTGATAAGAGACTGGGGGCATGTAACCCCGCCCCCTTTTAAGAAAACTGAGTATTCCCCGTTCTTCGTAATTTGATGAAAGACGGAGCAGATGTCATGTTGGCAGCGGCAATGGAAGGACTTGAAGCTCGCAAACTGGATGTGGGGCTATACTTTCTTGCTCGTAGATCGTCATGATACTAGGTGTTGAACTGTTGTGGATCGCTGATGTAGAGACTGGAATATACAACATGCTGTTCGCAATTTTGCCGTGCTTCAGCGGGCTTTTCTATCTGACAGATTAGGCTTGGGGTCAGGGCTCATCTGATCCCCCTGTCTTTCTTGTTAAGGTCGCAGTGTCTGAAGATTAGCAAACTGAGTATTTCCACTGCCCGCTACGTGTTCGTCTTTAGCAGGCATAGGCTCTTGTGATAACTTTTCTGTCCTGTTTGTTAGCACGCCTCCCTGGTACCAGAGGGGGGATGATGAATCTTATGTCTCCTGTCAGCATCATTATTGCAGGAAGCACTGCCACTATTGGGTGACTTTCTGGCAATTACTTCCTAGACAAGTCGGGAATGGGCTGTAACTACAGGATTCCTTGAGACCTGATCTGCAGAGCCAACATCCTACGACCTAAGCCTTGCACACCCGGAAAATCGCGCCTTCAATGTGACATGTCTAGAAGGGTCCAGAGCTGAGGAGGAGGATGCCTGCTTCTCTGACACAAAAGCTAAGGAAGAAAAGAAGAATTCGCTCGGCTACAAGGCCGTGCCTGAATTTCTCGGCCTCCAACACTTGACAGCCATTAACTAGATTTTCGCAGCCATAGGCAGGAAGCAAGAAGGTTTGCTGAACTGAAAGAACGGTGCAAGGACTCCAGAGAAGCACCTGCTTTGAATGGATGGATGTAGTCGTTTGTTTCAACCAAGATTCATTCGTAGAAATCTGGCTTCTACCTTCTGCCTCCAAGCCCCTTTAGCTACTAAATGGCCTGCCCCACAGCAATCGGGGGATAGCAATAGCGAGAGTAGTAGCAGAAGCAATAAGCAGCATAGTGACAATGAAGGCAGCAGGTGATGCAATTTTGTGGGTTACTGTATTGGTCATGGTTCTGAAGTAGTACTTACTTGCTGACGGTTTAGCAGCAACAGCAGCAGCAGCAGCAGCGGCAGCGGCAGCGGCAGCGGCAGCGGCAGCGGCAGCGGCATCGGCATCAATAGCCGTAGCAGTAGCAGCGATGGTGACTGGCGGAGGAAGAGATGTTGGCGTGGTTATGGTATAAGGATGAGGAGGCGGAGTAGTAGCAATCGTTGCTTCTACACACATGGAGGTCAAGGAAGTTCAATGCGTCCTTCCAGCCAAGCCACCCTTGAAGCCGGGTCGCCAAAAGGCAGGGCTGCGCTGACAGGGGTTTGGCAGGTGAGTGGAGACAGTCCTGGCCAGAGTAGGGAATCTCAATTCGTAAGATGTTTGTATGATTACCTTTCGATCTGCTTCCTACATGGCGTCACTGAATACGTAAGCTTTGCAAATCCATGGGTCAGAAAAGGGATGTAACTTATGGACTTGGACTCGGCTTCATGTGCCCTTGCAAAGAGCCAGGGGGTCAGGTCTGGGGTATAAAATACGCTGGGTTGTCCAGCATTCATGTGTTCGTGCTTGAGTGTGCCGAGGTATGTATCAATAGATTATATATATATATACATGCACGTGATTCCTGCTAGGCATGTATGTGTATGTGTGCCTATTATGTACATATGGATGCATGCAAATATGTATGTACGTATGTATGTGTGTGTATTGGTGTGTATGTGCTCTTGTGATCTCGCATGTGTGTGAACCGTTTATTGCATCGACGCATGCACGCACGCAGATGCTAACAGCCGGCTTAGCAAGCTTGAGCATCAGTATGGTGAGTGTGTGTGTGTATGTGGCTGTTTCATGCATATCTGAAAGCTCAAGTGCACCGCAAAGGTTTGTTTGCACGTTTTTCTTGTGAAAACGGCCATGGTTCATTCACTGAGCTCAACCATGTGGCAAAATTAATTGAAGCCTTCAGCCTTGAACTTACAAGCTGGTTCTGAGTTGTTTCAGGCGACAAAAATGTCGACCAGAAGGAAAGACAAGGCGCGATTTGCTGCACTACCCGTTCTCAACCAGCCCATTGGGGCCGCTGATAGCTAGCGCCTCCTAAGGCTATACATCGCTCTAGGTATAGGCGTCTTGTGCGAAAGAGGCCTGTCTTTGCCAGAATGCAGATGCAGCCAGCAATCTGGTTTCAGCACGGACCACAGAAAGACAACTTGGCTCACCCCGCTGCGATGGCTAAGGTTCGGGGGGATCCCGCAGGCGTGCAAGCTTCAGATGTTGCATGCTGCAAGGACTGAGCAAGTGCAAGCTAGAGGGTATGCATGGCAGGCACTTCTGCCGCTGTTGTCTATTGTCGGGATTACAAAAGTATAGCGGACACACTGGCCAGGAACCACTTGGCTAATTTGACAGCTGGTTAAGCGTTGCTACTCATGGGGTCCTATGAAGCTTTCCTCCTCGTTCTTTTCCTTTACCTCCCCATCTTATGTCTTTCCACCCTTCTTTGTCTTTCTGTTTTCAGGCGTATTTTCTTGCTCTGCCTGCCTGCTTGAAGGACGTGGGTAGCCTCAGGACGCTTCTGTGGCAGGTGGCCTTATGCTCAGCGGGGTTTGGATTTCCTTTTCAGCAGGGGTTGCTTTGGGCCTTCTGGCATTCAAAGACCATCCTCATCTTGAAAGGAAGAAGGACTTTCGTTGGCGATCTCTTGGTCTCTGCAAGAGCTTCGTAGAAAGCTGAGGCTTTTGCCACGCAGAATATCGAGACGGCTGGAGGCTTTGAACACTGTGGTGTGAGGCGCGACAGAGCCTGGATGCTCACACCCCCCACAGTCCACATTGGCTACCTATTCCATGTCAGGCCACAGCTTGGGATTCGATTCGAGTGTTCGAAGTTGCTGTAGCTTCTTCAATCTGTGCCGCAGCCCTGATTTTGAAGAAGGATGTGCCTACATCTGAACAGAAGTCCTCGATATCAGACCTGTGCAGCAGCCTCTCATGTGAAAGCAGCGTTGGCAGGGGTACTCGTGGTGAAGGAACGTGCATCGCCATGGCAACTTCTAGATGCAGCTTCTGTGAGCTGGACGATGTTTCTCAAGTGAGAATGCTCGAATACTTGGACTTAACGGAGCTTTTGGTCGTTACCTGCAGCTGTGGGCCCCAGCGTAAGCGCTTGCCTTACGTCCAGCGGCTGAACCTTACCCTGCCATCGCATTGCAACACGCAAGTGCTTGCCCTCCTTCCCTCTGTCAAGACTGTCCGTGCATTTGTAGTCCGGGGCACCTCGCGGCACCAGGTCCACTACGCAGAGTCTGAGATTGCTGGTCGCTTACCCTTTGCATTAGCAGCGCTGCCCAAGCTTTCCGAACTCTTGCTCATTGATCGTGATTCATGTTGGCACGGCCAAGAAAGCCCGGAGGATGTTTGGGATGTCATCGTTGATTCTTGGAGTGGTTGATGCAACTCCTTGCTTCTGGTCCCAAAGTTAATTTGTTGGCCTGCAGGGCAGTAGTGAAGTGGTCATGTAGTTAGTTTTCTTGCGGCTGCACTCAGGATCTGACCAAAAGCCTAGCAAACGCGCGCAAGAGCATGCTATTGCAGAGCCTGGAGTGGATCGAGCTCGGCGCCCATTGTTGCCCGCAGTCCGAGCCCAGTCCAGAGTCCGAACGCCGGCCATTGGGCTGCAGTTGCCATGAAATGGTGCGAGCGTTTCCACTTAGCAATGTGATTGATTTTGTCGCTTCCCATGGCCTTTGCCTGGGCCGTTTGGAGATATTGAAAGTGGCGCTGAGTCGTGGGGTTGATATGAACCGTGCCTTCGCAGATGACCGGCGCTTTACTCTATTCCACTACGTGCTGAAAGAGCTATCTCCGTGTAATGGATATTCGGACAAGGAGTTCGGTGAGAGAGCCGACAAGTTGTGTACTGCTGTTGTTCAGCACATGGTTCAGGCTGGCCAGGCAGCTCCAGATCAGAAGCTTCTCGCAGACGCGTCAAGCGGACAGCTTTTCAAAGACATCTTGGAGCCGTGGACTGCTGATGATTTGCCTAAAGGACTCGAATACCTCAAAGACTATGCCAGTTACGTGTGCCTAGGCTTGCGGTCCATGACATTTTACTTTTCCAGGTTTTGTCTTGAAGCTGTCTTCGGTCCTTGTATAGCATCTCGTGGAAAGTTTTGGGTTGTCTGCAAACCAGTAATCCAGGTGCGGATGGCTGCTTTCAGGCAGGACGACGATCTTAATTGTTTAGGGTTTAGGGTTGACTGCTTGTTACTGTCACGGCTCATGGCCCGGGGCACAATCTCTCCAGGCTGCTGCCCCAAGGCTACTTCAACAGTTTGCAAAACCAAAGATTGCCACACTCAACTCTCTGCCCGGCAAACTGCACATGACCAGATGCTGGACTCCACAAACTCGAGAACCATGCACGTTCTGCCAAATCTTTGGAACTGCAGTCCCTTTTTGAAGTCCCCTCCAGCGGTAACGCATGGTCTTAACTCCTTAGGTTCATTCCTTAGGTTCATCATGTTTTCATTCTTTGGGGAAGGACCGGCTCATGTTTCAGCCGACAGGCTTGCTACTCGCATCCCTCTAGACTGAAGAGCCTGAAGGCTTGTCAATGTTCCTGACCGTCCAATCTCGAGCTACCTTACCTGTGAGTAAGCAGCTACAATCGTACCACCGAAGCAATATCATGGCTACTATGTTTTTTTGATGGTCTGCTATGGTTTCTGTTCCAATCGCAATGATGGCAATCACTCTTCGTGCCCATCTTTGTGAAGGCGAGTGTCGGCCGCCATTCAGCTGGGCTTACCCCGAAGATGCTGTTCTTGACGACTGATGAGCCGGTGTCCTTCCTTGATCGGCACCTTCTGAACTCGTAAATCATCTGGGAACCATGCTGGACAGCATCGGCATTTGCTGTGGCAACAGACGTGCTGCCGCATGCCGAATTGTATCTTGGTTGGCATGGCCCAGAAACTACTCAGGACACTCAACTGGATACAGAGTGGGTCTGCAGGCTTCCGCATGTTTGTGATAGAGATGGTTCCGATTTGTGCGTGGGTTGTATTGGTCCTTGTGGGTAAATGGAGGGATTAGTTTCGGCGCCCACCCCACTTAAACTTGGGAGTTTCGAAAGTTGTCTTGTCATCTAAGGAACTCGATCTTGGGGCAGGGCCTTCTAGTCGTTGACAGGATTTGGTGGAACTTCCTGGAACTCGATGGTGCCATTTGCCCTCGGGTTTCGGATTCGCTTTTTCACCCACACCACGGCGAGACGGGACACAATGGCCCTGAGGAACTCGGGGAGCAGCGGGGGCTGAGATTCGCTTCCAAGGATGCTCACCTTCCTGACTCTCACTATAGTCCCCGTTAAGTAGATAGAATATCCTAAAGCCATATTCTATCCAGTTCACGGGGACTATCGCACTGCTACAGGGTAAGTTATTGTGCTCGGCGCTTGATGAAGCACAACCCAAACGGGAGCATCCAACCAAAATTGGTAGACATTGGCGGCAGAAACACGGGTAAAATTTGGAAAGAAGTACTCCATAGTATGATCGCAGTACTTACCGCAAGACTTAATTACATAGGCATTGCCTATGTCAATGCAAGAATGTGGATGTTCAAGATGGTAACAGTGGTTGCAAACCGAGAATCAAAGTAGTAAAAGCCGCAATAATATCAAGCAATACGAACAACTTTCTGGATTATCTACTTGGAGGGCCAGGGCCAGTTGACAAGCAAGTCAATACTGGGGATAGGTATGGTTACCATATGGGCCTATGGGGTGTCAGGGTTACCAACCTACTTACTAAGCTCCCCTGCCCCTCCAAGTGGAGGCTGCTGATCGAGATGGGTGCCGTGGCGGAGCAGATCCGAGACTTGCTCGCACAGGAGGCAGAGCCGGCAGCCAGAGATCTTTCTGAAGTAAGCCAGAACTTATTGGTTCTTAGTAAGGAATGAGGGACTATCGTCCCTATAGAATCCCTATACCTAAATAGCATATCCCTTTATTCCCTACTAAGAACCAGTAAGAGGAGCAGGGGGGAGCCACAAGCATTTCAGAGCACGATTCCTCGCTGGGCTGTGGCTTCATGCTCTAGGTCTAGCATATCGAGTCTAGAGGATGGACATTGGCGACTCTCCAGCTCATGTTGCAGTGCTGTGCTCATGGTTCTGGTGGTCGATCCCTTCGGCCAGTACTCTGACCTCACCCTGCAATTTGCCAATGAGAGATCCCTTCTACTAGTACTCGTGATGATATGAGACAGGTTCGAGTGAATCTCTGATGTCTTGGCTTTAGTTGTCAAGTTCCTTTCCTATCATGATCGCAATTCCACACGCTGCTTGTCCTGGATGGGGATCTTTTTTTTCGCTTGTCACTAATGAGATGTTTTTGTTCATCACCTTCCTTAGCAGCACAGCACTTAGTGCCTACTCAGTAGAGCAGAAAACATGGCAAAATTGTGCCCATGGCCGGAGGGTGTGAATGCGGTTGGATTGCACAGAAGCTGAATTCAACTCCGTTTTGGCAGCATGTTCACCGCCCGCAGCAATCAAACATCATTTAGAACACGCTACAGTCTCGTTGAGAAAACTAGACTGCACATCCCAATGCCTCCGCAGTAAACCCTACTCGCTAAAGCCCCACCCGCTAGGGCCCTACTCGCTAAAGCCTATTTGCTAAAGTCCATCCGCTAAAGCCCAACCTCAGATTCCAGCAAATCGGCCTGGATTTCTGCCAGCTGGGGCCTTTTCTGGGTCCTCATTCGAGCCCTACACCCTATCCGCTAAACCTTTGATTTGTGCCGGACTTCCAATAAAGGGGGGGCGAGGGGAACATGGGGGTACCTTAATAAGGATTAACAGAAGCCTCAATTAGCCTTAAGTAGGCTCTATTTGTCCTTGTTCAGGTGCCCCCACCTCCCTTACACCCTCCAGCACACCCCCATCATCTAAGGAGAGATCACCTCTCGACAGCGCGAACGCCAAGCTGCAATCAGCATCCAGAAAGGTTGGGCAGACCTGCAGGAGCCCGAGTTTTAAAGCTGTGTGGTTTTGACTTATTGGTTCTGATTAGGGAATATGGGAATATATTTTATAGGAAATATATTCACTTCTTCCCTGCAAGTACTATGAAGCAGTAAGTTTGCAGTTTTGAGCTTTGGTTAGGACTCACCACTCTGCCGGAAAGAGTAGCTCGATTCCTCCTTGCCCTGCTACACCACAGGATGCTGCATGACGGTCATGCCTTGGTAACACAATTTCGAGATTCTTGGAAAATTATGGTATATTGTAGTATATTGTAGAATGTTACAGCATATTATGGTATATTATGCCTGTTCATCCCAGGGGTCCCCATGTTTCACCCCTATAGAGCCTGTATCAACATGTTGAGCACGAAAGCTGTCACTTAGGTGTTCAGAGCTCCCGCTGGTCTTTGTCCTAAAAACTAATGAAGACTGTATCGTATTTGGCTGCTATTCACGATCGTCACATGTAGCTGTGTCACGCAAACCCTAAACCCTAAACCCTAAACCCTGTGTTCTGATACTAAAAACAGTCCAGCCGTCGAGGAGCACCGAAAGCTCGCAGCCCTTAAGGCCAACGCCAGCTGTGCACTTTCGAGTTCAGGGTTCTGTGGTTTGCGGTTCTGGCAATTTAGCAATTGATTTAGCTACCCCAACCCCTATAAGAAGGATCCTTTCACCATGAAATGACTGACAGGGTCTCAGTTTTGGGGGGTTTGTGGCTACGACGCCAAGATCGATCTGGGGCTTAGGGGTTGAGGTCTTGAAGTTCAGTTGAACCGGAAGCCAGAAGGTTCACCGTGCTTGGGGCAACATAGTGAGGCTTTGCTACCAGCATGCAAGAGCAGAGGAGGTGTTGTATTCCAATGGAACAGTATGGCAAAGAGCAACACGGGGCGGGCATGATGGATGGCATATTGTTTGGGTCGTGCAGGATTGAGGCGCTGGACTTTCAGACCTCAAAGAGGGTGTAGGGTTCCGAGATTAGGCAGATTCTTCAAGACTAGAAGGCGCGGTCTAATTTGGAAGTCAAGCTGCACGCAATGCCGATTCGTGGTTAGAGACTTTCAAGACCGGGGCAAGATTGGATGGATGATAGATGCCGCTGACGCATGTCTCACTGTTGCAGTGCAACCACTGACCCCTCCGTGCTTCATAAAGCCCAGATTGAGTTCCAGCCAAACGCGGATCTGTGTCTAGATGTCGCGTGCCATCCGCTCGTCAGGCCCCAGCAAGCCGGAGACAGCTTGATGAAACCCCAAAACTAGGGTCCTTTTGTGGCTCTTAGTCGTCTCTTATGTTTAAAACCATGACTGGCGCAGTTTCGAAATTCATCCCGCAAGGAGCTGGAGCGCCTGGAGGCCCAGCGGGGCGCCCCGCTGCCGCTCTTTCCAGTGCCCACGTCTCCCTGGTGGCCTGAGGCGGGGTTTATGAGGCTTGCCTTAGGGTCAGCGCTACAATACTATCATTATATCATTATCTTTGTACTGAGTGCCAAGGAAAGAGAGAGGCATAAGAGAGACGCCTTCGGAAGTTGCAATCTTCCCCCGCAGACCCCCAGGCATGTTCTGCTCCATGGCACCAGAGCCTAAAGTGCAGTGGTGCAAAGAGTGTTCCTGTGCCTAGACCTTGATTGCCGAACAGTATGGCTCCCAGAATTTAGCTGGACAACGCGCAATTTCGATTCCGTTCTAGAAGCCTCATGAATTGATAGCGCGGGTTTTAGGACGTCAATCTGTTACCCCGGTGATCTCCAGCATCTTGATAGATGACCACATGGAACAAGAGCGTGTGTTGCATTTTCCGAGAGAGTTGTAGGCCTTGCATACCCCGCTTCTGATGGCTACTTTGAATGGTGCACCTTTGCCTCAAGCCATGTCTTGTTGGCAAAGTGTTGTGGCTCCTTTTGCTAGTGCTGTGCGACGCACATCTCCCTCACTTCTTGTTGTTTGAGCTGCTTCACATCCAAAGCTTCTCGTGGCTGTAGTACGCCCTCACTCACACCTTTGGCTGCCAGGCTGCTCCCGCCGCTGCACCTGCCGCTGCACCCAGCTTCCCCAGCAATGCCAACGACCTCCTCAGCCAATTGCTCCTCTGCGCTTTCATGGGGGCTGGGGCCCAAACGCCAACTTTCTGCGTTCGGAGATCTTTGACAGGTTTCCTGGTTGCCCACCTAGTCGCAAATTCAGCATATAGACATACTTTGCCATTGGGGCTCGCGGCGGAACGGGCTGAGGCTTCGCGGCTTCTTAAGGGTGGGTTAGGTGTCGTGTGGTAAGATGTTCTGCCAGCTTGTTGAAATTTCCACACAGAAGAATCCCGAGGAAGCAGGGGGCACCAGCAATGCCACCACCAGTCCAACCGCCACAGCAACTGGATGGCCGCTCTCTACTGCAGATGCTCCGCGGTTTGAGGTTTAGGTTTTTCTTTGTGCTTTGTCTGGACAGCTCTACGATTCTTGCTTAGGATGGTAAGGTGGACCAGCACCCAAACACACGAGGCATGATGCAGCGAACCAAACACGAGCTTGGCAGGAGATGCTTCGCAAACCGAAGGCAAGGCAAGACATGTAATCCACGAAGGTGTCGTTCAATTTCTGTCGGTCTTTTCTTGATCAAAAGGCCGTCCCTGCCAAAACCTTCCGAGCACCAGCTTCACCATATGTGCTTGGCGTCTTGAAGATCCACCTTGCGGCTGTAGATGCGATACAAATGCTTCATATCAGGTCATACCATGTTGCAAAGACATCTTGTGCTGAGGCTTGGCACTGCACCGCAGCCAGAGCCAGAGCCGGCCGCACCTTTCTCAAACCTGGATGGCAGGGCATTGCTACAGCAGCCCCTCGGCTCTCGCACTAGCGTGACGGACTGTCCCTTGCAGGCTTGGAGGACGGTCCGTGTATTTCTGCGAAGCGATGCATCCACAGATGAAGCTTTATTGCAACAGCAAGCGTAAGCAGTGGACATGCGCTATCTGCTCTGCATGGAGGCCCAAGAACCTGAATCCTGCCTTTAGACCATCCGTATCATCCATGCATAAGACTTCAAAGTAGAGATGTATTGCTTCTACTTGAGGGTTTTCATTGTGGGTGTATTGGAGTATATAAGGGGGACCCTTTTTCTAGAAAGTGCCGGAGCTGTCATAGTTATCATCACAGTGCCAGGTTGCAGCCAAAGGCTGCGGGCCCTGCGCTGGATGGTCGACTGCTGCTTCAACAGCTCAAGGCAGCCCCGCTAAACCCTAAATAGTAGCTTCCATTATCTTCCATGTCATTTCCTTTTATTACTATATAACCCCTACATAGCCCCAATATACACCCTATTATAGTGTAGTAGTTTTCATTTCATTTTCCATTACTGTAGAACCCCAATTGAACCCATTTTACAAAAGGCAAGCCCCCAAGCTTCAAGCTGCAGAAACTGCACGGCAAGGCTCAAGATGCGGGGCTTTCTCAAAGTAGGGATGCCATTTGGGGACCCCAGGCATTTCTTAACCAACCATGGTGGTCTACGGTTTTTGTGATTCTGTGCGTTTAAAATGCGCCTATGTAAGTCTGAATGGAAGCTAGATGTTCTGTTGAAGTCCTTCGTGTTTCTTTGATGTGACCAAGTGGTAGCATTTCAGCCTCTGCCCGTCAGTTTCTGCATCTAACTATCTACAAGAGTGGTTCCCCCATTGGGTCTCTCCAGCAAAGCAAGCACACCTTTGATGAGAGGGATGGCAACAGGTATGAGCACCTTCGGTCACGAATCTGTTCATGACATCACTTACACATGTGTCTTTGGCGGGCACCCTGGTAAAGCCCTGCAAGCCTAAGGCTCCAGCCCAAGACTTCGGACCGGGGTTGGCGGCCCCGACGTGCCCGCCTCCAGCTTACCCGCCTCCCCCGGCGACAGCGCCGGTCTTGGATGGCGAGGCGCAGGGCGGGAAGGGGGGTTATACAGGGGATTATATAGGGGAGTATTATAGGGGTCATTGAGGGGGATACGAGAAAATTTCGAGTCCGCATTTGGACAACCGGGTCATACTGGGCCTTTGAGCCTTTCCTTCTCATACCTGGCAGATAAGTGGTATATGGTGGGATGCTTCGAGCAGCATCACAAGTGACACAGGTTGCCTTGACAGATGTCCAAGTTGGGCAGCGAGCGGGCAACCTGCATCATGAGTCAAATTCTACATATTGCTTTGCTACATTTCAGTTTTGCACCTTCCGCTCTAGCACGCGTTTCACGTCAGCGTGCTTCATTACCTGATCTACAGGGGCTAGCGCATGATACCTTGCAAGCTTAGTCTAGAGTGAGAGTCTAGACTTGAGAAGCTTCAGCGATAAGCCAACAGTTTGCTAAAGATTCAGTGATTTTACCACCTTTCGAAAGCCTGCGCGTTCTGCCTTGAGCCTCAGACCCGCACCTTCGATCCGAAGTCTTTCTTCCGGCCGCCGGGCAGCAGGTTTCCGAATGAGAGGTTGGCTGCAAATATCAGGCTCGCACTAGGCAGTTGTGGATTTTGGGAGATGCTTCTTATTGGCAAGAGGTTTCAGCTCGCAAGCGCCTGCAG
Organism: Symbiodinium pilosum; assembly: GCA_905231905.1. Lineage (NCBI taxonomy): Eukaryota > Dinophyceae > Suessiales > Symbiodiniaceae > Symbiodinium > Symbiodinium pilosum. The sequence goes on from CAJNIZ010045415.1 coordinate 79,526, forward strand.
AAGATGGAATAGGCACCTCGCAGCAGCAGCCATGTGCGGTCTTGTAAATGTGGCTTCCATCTCAAGGTCTAAACAGGAATTTAACTGAACGTGAGACGTTTTATGCAAAAGTCGATGCTCCAAGGTAAACACTATCTCCTTGTGCTTCGGAAAGATAAAAACTCGAAATGGCTGTTCCACCCGAATGTAGCAGCAAGCATGGGTATGTCGGGTGGGATTGGTCGCTCCCTTATCAAGCCTTCGCAAGTCAATAGCATACAGCTTGCCGTCGCTTGTTGCTTGCCTGTTGGAGCTCAGGAAAGCTGAACTCGCACAGCAGACTGGCCCACAGGTAGGCTCCTCCGAGTCCTTGTTGGAGGAATTGTTCTTGCATCCCCAAGTAATTATGGTACCTGAAATGTATGACCGTTTGGGTTGATGATTGCTAACATTGTTGGCCCTCGACCTTTCCGTTAGGTGCTAGCTTGCTGCACGCGCGTTGCTTGCAGCCCTTCCAATTGAGTGGGAGCCTTTCCCAAATTGGTGAGAGTGAGGCCTCTAGATTCCATGTTTGTGGTGACGCAAGCTGGGCCCAACTGCTCTGCAATCTCGGGAAAGTAAAGCATGACAGTGTTCGGCAAGCCTGTACATGAGATCATGTCAACATTATGGTTTGAAGGCCACCTGAAGGGTAGCGTGCTCCTTCACCTTCAAGGGCAAGCGACATCATGCACATGGTAGCGCACTGTCATTACACGATTCTCACGTCCCTAAAGTTCGCGTTAGATGTTGCTGTTGCCAGAAATCCGGGATGAGTTGGAATACGACCGTAACCGTCTGCCCATCACCATCATCATCATCGTCATTGCTCATGAGCGTGTTATTGTTCAGTGTTCTGCACGACACAGAAAACATTGTCACAGTCTTTTCAACAGTCAGCAACTTGCATCGGACAGGCCAGTGGAAGCAACAACGTGGATGCCCTCAAAGAGTTTGTCCGTGCAGCCAATGCACAGCAGTCACAAGGCCTTAGGTTGCCAAATTTGGTAAGTAGAGGCTGTACTTACAGCAGGTGTGGCTTTTGAAGCTTCGGCTATACCATCCAAGAAGTCAAGATTTCAAAGACCGCAAAACTGGGCTTGTGTCGCGAGGGTCAACCCCCACGTCCTTGCCCTGTCAACAGCTATGTAGTGGCGTGGAGCTGGAGCTGCGCCATCCTTCTGCCGCAAAGAGCTATAGGTCTCTTCCATGACTGGCTGCAATAGCCCACACGACACACTGATATACGTAGTTCCGATCCTGGCAGAGGTCAGCGAGACCGACATGACGTGTGGGATCAAGCCGACAGACCTGCAGCTCCTTCTGCTCCTCCGCCAGACGCTGGCGGAGCATGAAGCTTTTGTTTTTCTACGCCGGGCTAAGATGAAATCTGATGGATGCAGGGCAGGGCGGAGAGCTTCGGGATCGTGATAGTCGTGAGAAGCTGGACCTGGGTTTGAATTTCTGAGGATTTTCCTCCAGAGCCGGCAGCAGCGCAGCCATCGCAATCGGCACAGCCTCTCTCTCGTGAGGAGGAGAGGAAGGCCCCGAAGCTTCAGTTCATGCATGTTGGTGCGTTTAGGATTGGCAGGTACCGTGCGCTCGAATTCCCGGTCTTTGGACCTCGTGTTGACCCAGCACCAGTAGTGAAGTTCTCGATGAAGATCGTGCAGTGACGAGAGTTCCAAAGCATGCATAGGGATAGACTCATGACAATCTGGATGGATTCAGGCAGCAGGGTCCAGAATGTTCGTTTCCATGGTCGCCTGCTCTTGCGTTCAGCTCTGGCCCAGTGACTGACTTTGGCAAGCGAATGCGCTCTTTGGCCAGGCCCTTCGGGAGAAGATGCGTGCACTGGCAGAGGCGGTGGGAAAGATGGTAGTAGTGCTAGCAGTAAATGAAGCGGTGGCAGTGGCAGCAGTAGTCGGAACCGATGTCATTCTGATAGTATCTGATAATAATTGGATGCCATAGTCACTATGACGTCATAGCAAAGAAGACGCTTGGCCAGCTGCACAGAAGCCTTCGCGGGCAGGCGCGAAAGCAGGCCGAAGCCATGCCAGAGCCTTCGGATCCACCAGCGGAAGGCACGGCACTTCTTGCAACTACTGCGTAGTATTGTGGTCAGAATCATTCACCCTCATTCTTCGAAGAGTTGGGCTACTACGATTAAGGACACTCTTGTTTGCAGGCCTTCGTCTGCTAGTACAAATGGTGGTTTTCCTGAGGTTTGCTTTGTGCGAGCTGCATGGAGTGAGCTTTAAAATGCCTGTCGTGCGTGAGAAGGTCGTGGCAGCCTCCAGCGCTTGCGCGAGACCCTTGTTCTACAGGCAGTCAAGATTCTCAGTAGTGGAAGGGCCAGCATGGGTGAACGTGAATGACAAGCGTAGTTCTAGGATGTAGAAGGAAGACTATGCCGGAATGCTAGCCAGGATCGTTGAACCAAGGATTGTGGGTCCAGCGCCGTCAGATCCGACGCTGCAGGGCCTTCTCGAACGTTGCAGAGGAGACGTCACTGGACTTTTATCAGCAGTGCAACAGCTCTTCCTTGCTGGTGAGGCATGTCTCAGTAGCAAGATGGTGGCAAGGATGACCATGATCATGGGGTTGACGATGGGATGGGGATCAGTATGGCGCTGACGATGGTGATGCGTTCGTGAGGATGCGCTGGGTGATGACCAGTGTAAGTGTGTAATTTTGAGGCTTGCGTCAGCAGCATCGGCTTGCGTGTGCTCGGATCTTTCGTAAGTGGCCATGCACAATCCATAGGCTTCACTGCCTACGCGTGGACAGATTGGAAGGTGAGTTGAGATGAGACCAACTCGCGTCCGTCACAATGTGGGTGTGTATGGGGGTTTAATGATCAGGGTATACTACAGACATGGGGTCTAGGCATGTCATGTTACTCAAGGTGAATGCTGCTGCGAATGCTTTCTTCAGCGGCCTCTCGCAAGTCTGAGTGCCCGGCTGACGACGAGACCGCATTTTCAGCCAAAGTAGATGGCGGTTCCCTAGGTTGTTAATTGACTTGCTTTGCTCTATGGCCACAGAAGTTTAAGATGTGAGAAAAAGCGGAGGCAGCCAGTCTTCGGCTTTCTGAATCACAGGCAGAATTTCTCGTCCAGGGACTTTGGGTCTCTGCATGCACCAAGCTGGGGAGCCCTGTACAGGCAAAGAGTTGAGTAATCACTTTTTTTGATCCTGAGGCTCCCCTGCCTTCTTTCACCTAAGATGGGCTGAAGCCCGACAAGGATCAGGTTCTGGTGCATGTCTACCTACCACCAAAGGGTTTTAGCTATACATAAAGCATATGCTTAAGAAAGTTGGCTCGATCACACACTACATGCATGAAGGGGCGGGCCACAAATTTCAGAACCTTTGGAAGGTGCTCAGTATGTAGGCTCTCCGGTGAGTTGTGAGGCTAGGAAAACTGCCTGGAGTCCCTAAGCAGCATATTTTTGAGTTTCCATGGAAGTATTTATTCCCGGACCACTCGACAGGGAGCCTACTCTTGAGCATTCTCCGGTGTTCCTTTCGCGGCCTTGAGAGATCTTCACATATCTCCAGCGCCACACTGAGCAGCCGCAACGCCCTGAACTTCTCAACGGTTCCAAAGCAGACCGAAAAGATTTGTAAGGCAACACTCAGGCACCAGGCCAAGGGTCATGTAATCGCTTTCTCTAATTTTAGACGACGTCCACGACCTAATATTAAGTATTCCGGGGCAAGAAAACTCATTTGATCTTGGGGTGGGAGCTGGGGTTCTTGAAAGAATTAGATAGGTCTGTCTTCAAAATCCCTTTAAACCCAATGGGAAATTAAGAATTAATGAATCACATCAATTAACTGAATTCATTAGATATTTAATCAATCGGCATTATTTGATTTACTGACCCATTGAACATGTAACTCCTAATTCCAGAATGCCCCGCCCTCATTCATGTATTCATGTTTAGGTGACCTTGCAAAGTAGCGTTACCCTTCTAAACTGTCTCTTCCGGAGCTTTAGGCCCCTGACGGATTTTATCATTTAACATGAGGGGAAGGGATTACTCCCAAGTTTGCCTCTCCCCCACAGCCGGGGTTGGAGGTTCTAAGCCCTAAAGCGCGACCCCATCTCTCAGTACTTGATGTCTGGTTGTTTATCTAGGTGTCCTTCCGAATAATAGCAATCATAGTAGTAGGACAGTAGTAAAATGCCAACAACAATAACAATCATAGTAATAGCAATAGTAGGGGTACAAGTAATAGTAACAGGCTAGTCCCGACCTGGTGCCGGGCGCATGGCTGCTTCTTGATAGCTGCGCACCAGGCGCAGGAACCGAGCCCCCTTTTAGTTTGCCGCGTGAAAAGGTAGTTTCCCTAAATAAGGGGCCCATAATGTAAACCCCAATGTATTCTAATTCTTATCATGGGGAACCCCAAACAGGGACCCCAATTCCGGGAAACCGCCAAAAAGAGGTGGAAGCTTTCTGTCTGCGGGCATCGCCCCTCCCGATAGCCGCCCCCTATCTTTCTATCCTGCCCTGCCCTGTAGAGAAGAAGCTCCTATGAGCTCCAAAGGGAGGAACATGTCAGGCGCCCCTGAGTGATGATTTCAGCCTGCAGAATCATACATGTGGTCCTGCATGTTCCCCGCACAGATAGTCTGCAAAAAAGACTTTGTGCAAACCTTCCATCCCAACTTGATCCTTCAAACTCTTCGGCAAGCCAGAAACCGCAAACGCATCAGCCAGTGTTGGCCGAGGCTGAGTAGTCAACTTGGCCAGCAGCAGCGCGATTTCGCAACTCTCCAATCCACATTGGCCGGGCCGCCCAGGAACGAAAGGTAGCGTGTGTATCTGCATCTCCAACACGTTTAGAACTTTTGCCCACAGCTTCTGGCATTTGTGGACTTCGCTTCCCGTGATCCTGTTCTTTGCTTCTCAGTACCTCCAGAATCCAGAACCACTGGTGCCGTTTGCGTCTCTTACCTTCAACCCTCACCTATCCGGGTCAATGCCTTGGCGCATTCCAGCACGCGTCCATAGGATCCGAGAGAAGCCTCGAGCACTGCTTGTTTCTTTGGATGAGTGCGGGGTAGATTCGGCTTCCATTACGGGGTTCGGAAGACGGCCGCTTTTCACTGAGGACCTGGTCAAAGAGCTGCGCAGCACTGCCCGCACTTGGCCTCGGCAGCATACAGGGGCTTCAACAGACCTTTCTTTGTTTGTCTTGAGCGAGCTTTTGTAGTTCGGAATGGAGACGGTGCTTTATATTGGTTTGGGAAAGATTTTTCCATGGTGAAACATGATGGATGATTTCTTAACCTTGCAGTTGCGTATATTAGTATATTAATCTCTACTAGTCTAGAGGATTAGTATCGTTTGTCTCAAGCTGTGATTCTTACGCGTCCTGACTGCTTCTTCAACTTTTACTTCTACTGATTTCTTTGCAACAGTCTCTCAGGGCCACACTGCCTTACAGCTCGACAGGCTAATAGCTCAGACCTCAAAGTTCTGTCCAGGCAGCACCGCCAGAAGTCGGAGTGGGTCTCCCAGATGTGGATTCAGGGTTTGGGGGAGAACCTGCGGGGATTCCAGATACAAAAAGAAAGGGAGGTTCAGCAGCTATGTATAGGAATATGAGGGGTCACATTGGGTTTGGTATAGGTCATCTAGACATTCTAGACCTTGCTTGATCTGAGGTTACCAGATTTCCGGTCACGATGTCTGTCGGACTTCAACTAGAGAAATTACTTTGCGTGGTGCTGTTGCACCCTACATTGTAGAGTTGACATCGAACTGAAGCCGGGTACTACTTTGCGCGGAGATGACTTCTGCAAACAGAAGAACCCTGTCCCTGAATGTACGTCAATCACCCGGATGACACTTCGAACAACTGTCTTGGCTGCTTGACATCAAATCGGTTGGGGTTGAGACGCTCCCACGCTTCTTTCTTCTGCGCACAAGGTTAGCAATGTCATGAATTCAAGCATGTTGAATCAAGATTTGAGCTTTGCAACAGCTGAGGGCACGGGAACCGGGGCTGCAGTAATTTCGCAGAGCTGCCCCATGCCTTGGTTTTTGCCACTGTTGAGCTTACTTACTGAAAATGCATCACCTAGAAGATTACCTCTGTCATCTTTGATGTGTTGATCGCCACATGAGCTGACCCCGAAGTCAGTTCGTAGGTTGAAGCGCCACTTACCTACCCTAGACACTATATTTAGCCTGTTGTAATTAGTCATACGAGACCTGGGCCTATATGATGTGTTCTGTGCATCCACGCCAGCCCCTTGCAGCCTCTCGGCTCAAAAAGTCCGCTTCAGAGTCCGCCATCCCCACTGTTGGCATGGGCGCGTGCGTAGGACGCGTTGTCAACTGAGGGAGTGTCTCAAAGAGCAGGGGCCATTTCTGGAAGTTCCTCATATCTGATAGACCTCTTGCTGGGGTTTGGGATGTGGAGGCTCAACGTCGCATGAAGCAGAGAGGGAAAAATGATGCTAGTGTCCGCATTTTGGGTTACGCGGGAAAAGTGGAATGTCTGTGCAGCCTCTAGCGGATTTGGAACAGGGAAGATCACGAGTTTTAATTCAGTCCTGTTGCCCCAAAATGCAATGATTCCGGACTAACATCCAAAGATGGCCAAGCACAGAAGCCTTGCTCAACGGTGTCACTGGCCCAACTACCGGCACTTCTTATGTTTTGCAAGGCATCATCGTGGTCCATGCTGAGATTTTTAGTAGTGGCCAAGGGAGTGACCAGCTATGTATGTGAGATTGGCAGGAGGCCGAAGTCAAGATAGGGTGAGAGTACCTTGAATCTTAGGGTTTAGGGCTAGGGGCTTTAAAGTGATGAGCCAAAAGACAGTCTAGGAGAATCATTCTCGAGGGCTGCCCTATCAAGTGGCAATATTGCATTGGCATTTCAAGCAGGGACCGGTCTTCCAACCAGGCTATGACTGTGATAGTTCATATTACGGTCATTGCTATTGACTGATATTAACCGTGATCTTCTCATTTCCTGGACATCCTCGCCATCATAGTCATTAGCCGTCTATCCCTTTGCGAGGAAAGCCGGACGTAATCCGAAACAGCGTGGTCGTGTCCGACAACGATCGGGGGCGACCGGTCGCTTCTGCCGAGGTCTTGGTCGAAGCTCGGCATTTTGCAGGGTACTAATGAGGGGTTCTCCAGAAAGACAAAGGCATGAAGCGCTCGAGGGACTGCGGAAGGCTTTATTATTGTTTGATTTGATGATTTTCGGGTGTTTAGGTGATCTCGTGCCAGTAGGATTTGTAATTTCAGCAAGAGAAGCTACATGGCAGTACTGTTCTGATCAACTAGCGCTCGCGGCAACGCACCCGACAACAGCGCAGTCATGTGGTTGAAGGTCACGCAAAATCAGTGATGCAAGGCCTACCCCCCATATAATATGTAGAGGGCATGTCGGCCAATATCAACTTAAGACCACCAATCTCAAGTTAATACCATGTTAGAGACGAGGTGCTTGCCATCAAGGCGGCATGTCTTTCCTTCGCCGGTTTTGTTCCTTCGCCGGTTTTGTTACCGCATCAGAATCTGCCTAGCGTTTGCAGACTGGTGCATAAGGCTAACACTAGGCCGCATATGCTTGGAAAGACTGCGGCCTGTCGTCTGGGTTGGTTACTACTGTACCGTGTTCCGAGGGAGCTTCCATCTTGCAGATATTATTAGAGTTGTAATTAGTCGGGTGTATCGAATTTTCACAGACTTCAGCTTCAGCAGCCTTAGGGCTGTGAGTAGTCCCAGGTGTACTTAAGAGAGACCCTCTCAAATGCAAAGTTCCAACACCCCAACAAAACCTGGCCTTGCAGTGCTTGTGATGGTGAGGGCGCCTTGAGATCCAATGAGGAAGATGGTGCCGAATCGAAGTTGATCAAGTTCAGGGAAGGTTTTCCTTACCCAGAGTTGACGTGCCGTTCCTTGTATGTGTGCTTGGCATTTTTGGTAAAGTGTCTACCAATACCTGTTGCGCACAAAGCCAGGAACTAAACCCACTGCTAAGCACGCCAATGAAGCAACAAGGAGCCAAAGACGACAAAGGGAGACACAGTGTCACTGGGCTGGCTTCTTCGGAAACTTGGTTACAGGGTTACAGAGCTTAGGGTGGCAGGGGTGTACTGGGAAAGGCAATCAGGTGTGGGGAGATTTGTTGGATGCCAGTAGCTCTTGCCATCCTCATGTAGCTGCATTTGTTCCATTTGTTTTTGTCATAGCCATCATCCTTGAAGTCAGGTCAAGAAGCAAGTTCATCATCAGCCATCCCGGTGATGTACAGGATTCTTGGCTCGCCTGACCAGAAGCCTTCTGTGCTACTTTGCTTCCCTATACGCCGCTTTGCAATTGTCCATGCAACTCAGGATACATATACCCTGCAAGCGAATAAAATTGGGGAAGGCACCTATGGCTCCGTCGCCATCGGCGTGCACAATAGCACCTGGAAGCTCAAAGAAGTTGCTTAAACTTGCCACCTTTTAATAGAGAAGGAAGCGGGTTGTGAGAGTTATGGGGTTATCAACTGTCAAAGGGAATTGTGCAGCATGACCATGCAGAACCACGGATAACGTGCACACAGCTCCTCCAGAAAAGTCGGGGCCGAACCTAAACCCGGCACCCTGTAGCGTCGGAAGGCTCCAAGTCTCCAGGGGCTCTTCAGACCGAACGCGAATATGAAGGGTTCACAGGGCCGTTCTGGGGGTGTGGTGGGGTGGGGACAGATATTGTGATGATAGGATCCTGTAAGGTACTCCCCCTTGTAATTGTCCTAGAAAGTCGTTTACCTTTCTAGGCACACATCAGCAGCGCGCCATCAAGACGATGTCCAAAGCCAATATGCGGCTGGGCCTGTCAAGCTCAAGGGAGTACATGTACGAAGGAATCACATGTGCAAAGGACCTGATAGGATTAATTTTCAGTGTGCTAGCCTCAATGAAATTGTGGCCTCATTTAGGTGGGATGAGCTGCAAGCCTTCCTGATTGGCTTCTTATGAGCCAGGGTAGATGGCATGTTCTACGCACTTTCATAGCTGCGTGGCATGTAATACTCAGACTGAGGCCTCAACTGGGCAACAGACATGAGACACTTGCAGCAACATCACGAGTCGTCATCAGGACGGCATGCCTAAGCCAATAACTGAATTGTGGCTGGTTGTGAGATTCCGACCTGGGCATCTTGGATCACCAAGCTGTCGTTTGCAACAACGTTGCTTTGCGGTAGTTTCTATGCAGGGGTCTGACACCGCTCTTTGGGGTAGACGGGTAGCATGTGTTCCAGGTCATATCACTCTTACATGGAATCTGGATTTGGCGTTCGTTACACAGTCTTTGGGCCATCATGGGCGGCGGCCCCTCGCACGAGGATGGTCCAGCTGTTTTGGTGCCTATTCAATTCAATTTCGACGGCCTGCCTCGCATGCAGGACCAGTTTGGCAAGCTGTTAAGCCAGACATCTGCCAGTCCTCCTCGAGTTTCTGATGTAGCTCTCCTTAATCGGTGTGATGTGATGGGTAAGCTGCTGCGGGATGTGCGGAGTGACATTCTCCTTAGCTTCGCTGATTGGAACACCTTCTTCGGCGGTAGCAAGAAGCACGCGGAGCGGCATGCGATTATTGGCCAGCTCTTTGCTTTGCTCACGGGTGTGGTCTGCCTTCCCGAGCCTCCTGCCAGCCCAGATGCCTTAGGCAGCGACTGGTGTAACATGCTAGAGTCCAAATACAACGCTTCAAATCTGGTAATGCAGCGGGGCAGCGGCTGCATCGAGGCTTTGGGAGAAATATCTGTGAGCCTCTGCAGCAGTGCGCAGGGAGACCGGACCTTCGCAGAAAAGCTAAAGAGTACTATGGACAGCTTCCTTGTCTTCCTCAGCGAGCAGCCAGACAAGATGGTAGACGTCTTGGTTTATGATATTGAGGAGAATAGCCCGGAATATGATGCAATTCGGGCGGCCATGCACAGGCGTACAGATTTGGTGGTTGCAGCCACCCTACTTCAGGAAAGCGGTCGGGCTTTTGTATCCCAGAAGGTCAACGGCATCTGTCGCGCCCCATCCTTGGTACGTCCGGTGGGCTTTCCTGATCCAAAGACTACCACCAAAGCTTCCGCGGAAGAGCAGCGTAAGCTGGAGTCTCTCATTGAGCAGGGCCCGGACCTGTTTTGGGAGGTGCACGGGACCCCATCTCACGATGACATGGGCACTTGGGTGACGCACAACAGCACCCGCTATTGGTGCAAAGTGCAGCTTCCCGTCTCTGTGTATTATGTAGGCCCGACTAGTTGACACCTCAGTCTAGTTAAGTTAAGCACTCCATGGTCAAAATGCCATGGGTTCTCAGAAGCAGCCTTGCCAAATTGGAGGCTTCTCAATTCAAATAGGAGGCTTCTACGTTATAATCCATCTTGAGCCTCCCCCGCAAGGATTCCTGGAGAATCTCTAGCTTCTTTGACAGAGACTACCCACGTGATCCGCAGATAAGCGGCCATTGACAAAAGGACCACGCAGCTGTTTGATCCGCTGTAATGCAGCATCAAGGGAGCATAACGTGGATTTGGCCTTAGGCATGCCAGTGGTGCTTCGGTGATGTCTCAATAGTGTTGCAATTGTTGCTGCGTTAAGTCTGTGCGGCATGCATCCAGTGACAGTTGTGAAACTGATGGCTTGCACTTGGAGATTCTATCATGCTAGCGGGAGCAGAGTGGTAGTATGACCCAAGCCCCTGCAATCTCTGCCGTTGGCCAAGGAAGCATGTGGTCCGCTTCCAACAGGAGATTCAGATCATGAAGACTATGGATCCTCAGCGTGGAAGAGGGGTCGCGGTGGCTGTTATGGTGAAAGTTATGCTGCCGGTTAAGGGGATATTCTTGTCCGATACTTCAGTGTCCTCAAGGACTATATGGTAGTGACTAGGGCCATTCAAGACTTTGTGCGCCACCTGCGGTTAGCGTGCTACAGCTGAGGATCATCCCAACATCATCAAGCTTTATGAGACCTTCGAGGTGCGGTGCGCAGAGTGCAAAGGTGTGGCTGCTGCCAAAGAAGAGTATTTAGCGTTTAGGGTTCAGGGGTTTAGGGGTTTAGGGTAGCCACATACACAGCGCCCGGGAAACTGCCCAAACACAGTTTAAAGTTGGAACAGCCCAAGTCTGGCAACTCAATCATTGGTCTTGCAACGGCGCAACGGGTTTGCACAGCCTTTCCATGACAGCACTTCCTGATAGAATGGTTCAGTTTTGCGTTAACCCCACAGCGAAGAAGCTATGCTGCCGGGAAGAATCTCCACTCAGCACTCCACGAACAAGGCTTGAACGAGAACCTTGCGTATAGAGAGTCTGGAAACGGAGATTCTGGGTCTTACTGGTGCTTACTTAAGGGGGAGCGGGGCGGTGAATATGGGTACTACTATAGGGGTATGTAGAAATGGGATTATATAGGGATTGTTGATTTGTAAGATATTGTAAGGGTCCACTCCTTCACTTCCTTGACAGTCAATGACGGTCAGGGGTCTTGCCCACAGCCACGCTGCATACTCAAATGGTAGTTTCCATAAATAGGGGGACACCAACATCCCCTAAACATTATAACTTTTATGTTTTGTAAGTACCTCTCAAAAGGGACCCCCGAATTTCTGGAACCCCTCTCACATGTTGTATTTTTTGCAGCCTGGGATGGTAGTTAGGCGTGCGCATCATCAAATCGTTTTTGAAGTGGTCTTTGCATGGTGAGGACCGGAAGCACATCTACTTGGCCATGGAGCTGTGTACCGGTGGCGAACTTTTCGATCGAATCATTGAGGCTGGCCACTCTCTTTGGGTACATGTGCTCGTTTCAGGCATTGCTGTTGCAGAAGGCTAGAGATGAGAACGTATGCCTACTATGTCTGCTCCAGGTGGGCCAGTTCACTGAAAAGGACGCTGCCATAGTCGTGCAGCAGATGCTCTCAGCAGTGGCTGGACTGGTGTTGGGTAAGTACCTCACCATCAGCACCATGAATTAACCCATCCAAGCCAGTGCTGCCACGAGCAGGCACTCGTAGATCGATACTCTAAAGCTCTGCCACTGAGCTTTCATGGGGGAACGTCAAGGGTCAAACGAAGGCGTCGGAACCGGTACGAAACAACCATCTTAGGGTCCCAGCAGGAAGTTTCTCGGCTGTGGAGATTCCAGGGTGGAGGCATGTCAGAGAGTCGCAATCATCAATCTTGCTCAAGTCTTCCGAAGCCCTATGCCCTATGCCCTATGCGCATCAGCTGAAGGTCTTCTACATGCATACCCGGGGTGTTTGCCATCGAGACCTGAAGCCGGAGAATTTCCTCTTCTTGTCGAAAGGCACCGTGGACCAGGGGCTCAGGGCATGGAGAAGTTGGTACACCCTTGCTACAGAGTCGGGCGTGGCCCCTCTAGCGTCTGTCATTTGCCTGCACAGATTGTTGGTCCCAGGCCCAATTGAGAACACACTGCTGAAGATTATCGACTTTGGCCTGTCCAAGTGCTTTGACACAAGCATTCCGATGGCCACCAAAGCAGGGACGCCATACTATGCAGCCTGTCATCACCAGCTTGCTCATGACTTGGGTTTCTCATTATTATCACGAATACCCTGCCATTTCGAAACTAAGGTGGCTCCCCAGGTGCTACAGGGCAAGTATGACAACTCCTGCGATCTCTGGAGTTGTGGGGTGATCATGTACACCATGCCCTTTGTCTCAAATGGGACCTTCCAGCAGAGCTTGCACTTTGCAAGCCTGAGCATGCTCTTCCAAGCTGATGCTCCATGGCAACTCAGCTAGGCAATGGTTCTTGAGCATGCGTCCCTCACGGCGATACAGTGTTAGGGCCAGCCGCTAGGGACAAGACGACACCCCCAACGTGATTGCTGCAAAGCTGTCAGAGACAAAGCTCACTTTCACCCTCCAATGCATCAGGCTTTGTGGGTATCCTCCTTTCTACGGCAAGACTGACCAGGAGGTGCTGAGCAAGGCCAGGATGACCATGAGCAGGGGAGGGCTTCAAGAACAGCTCATGCCTTTCCTGGCCCTGCGAGGTACGAAAAGGTGTGTACCAGTTCGAGCCAAAGTACTGGAGACACATTTCTCAGGATGCAAAGAAGCTCATTGGCAGCTTGGCTTCGTGACAGGCCAACAGGCCACTGGTTTAGTTAGTGATAGTAATTAATAATAACATCAATGAGAATAGTTATAGTAGTAGTTAGTAGTACTACTGATGATAATTTTGGGGTTAGGGTTTAGCGGGGGGCCTCCTTGTGGTGGCACCATGACAATGCAGTGTAATTTCGGGATCATATTTCACAGGCCATATCATGTCACTAAATATCACTGTTGTAGAAGCGGAAGTTGCTCTTCTCAGTGCTGCTGCCCCCGAAGTCACAAACCCGGGGCTTTCTGGTAGCTCAGGGTGGGCCCATGCCTTCATAAGGCAGTGGTGGGAAAAATTATGCATAGTATGCAAGAGTTGTGGGCTCCGTGCTGCATGCATGGCCGGATGTATGACCTGATGGTGTGCTTAGGGATGCTCCTCAAGTTCGAGCCAGAGTCGCGCTACACTGCCGAGGAGGCATTGCAGGCGGGGAGAGGCTTGGTTCTTTGGGTGCTTCCCTTCCTCAACGCAACAACGTCTCGCATTATTCAATCACATCAAAGGCCCTTCATCCCCTTGTAGTCTTTACATGGTGCTAGGGTCCGCAAGGGCCCCAATCTTGAAAAGCTATATCTGGGAGTCATGCGTCGGGATGCCTGGGCCAAATCACTTGGTCAGACGCCGGTTGTAACAGACAAGGCAAGAAAGATGTATTGTATACCTCCTCATGTGTAGGACCCGTGGCCTCTCAGGTAGCCTTGACCCACCGCACCTCCTTTCGCCTCTCAACCAGGACGTCTGGATCAAGGAGCGAGCGCCCAAAGCCGAGAACATCTGTCTTCAGGCCTGGAGGGCTTCCAGTCTTTGCTCGCCGTGCTGCCTGGGACTGTTGCATCGTTTGGCAATGGCAGCGCCAATTCAGAAGCCACTGCACGGCTGCCCTTTGCTGCAGGATCGTATTATGCACAACCTCAAGAGCTTCAGGCCTGGCCGGGAGCTAGAGATAGTCACAGCCATTTTTTAGCACTGCATGTAGCAATTCCTGTAGCTCTGTTGTTTATTCGGGTTTCGGGTATGGACGAGATTCACTGTTGAAGGATGGGCGCAGCTCAGGCCCACGAGGCATGTAACCACCGAGGACATCGAAAAACTAGACCCAACAAGGAATGGAATTAGCATCAGGTCAATCTCTAGTTGAAGTTAATCTTAAATCTGATGAAGATGGATGATACCGGCTAAGATGGAATTAGAAGTCGATGAGCGGTTTAATTAAAGTCAACGATTTCAAGCAGAGTCGTTTACATGAAAGAACCCCCTTGTGCGTTGTTACGGCAATCCCAAGTGGCCGCTTTCGAAAGTGCTCTTCAAGGATGTCGTTTCTCTGGGATGTTTTTGTCTTAGGAGGGGGGAAGGGTGATCCCCTGAATATCCCCTATAGTAGTCCCCTATGTAGTCGTTACCCCTTGAAGGTTTTGGATGAGCGCTCATACGGAGAAGGGCTTACACGCCAGGTCAAAGAACAAGCTCAAGAAAGCGGCCCTCAATATTATCGCCTCGCAGATGAGCGAAGCCGAGATCGCGGACCTGCGGGTGCCTTGACCTGGTGACCCTCAGTGGGTTCAGGGATATTTAGGGATTAGGGTTTAGGGTTTAGGGTTTGGGATCAGGGTTTTGGGTTTTGTTTTTTTCATGGCAGCTTGGAAGCTTCGCAATCAAGTGTGAGGGCCAGGCCTCATACGATGCAGAGTCGACACGGTGTCAAGCCAATTGGAGTAGGGGATGTTTTTGGATTGGTACAATGCAATATAGGGATATTATCGCCACAAACTAAAATGAAAAAGGAAACGGAAGCTGGGGTTATATACGGGTTTATAAAGTTGTTCGTGAGATGCTTGCCAGGAGATATTTAAAGCTCTCGACGTGAACGGTGACGGCGCCTAGCTCAGATTGGCCAGTAAGCAGGTATCATCGCAGATACAAAGCGAGGAGTCATCTCTGATGCGAGTGACCCCTGAGGCTTTTTGACCACGACGGAGCTGAAAGATGGTTACTTGCCCAGGTTTACAGGATGTGTTCTGGAAGTATGTCTTGCACAATGCGTAGCTAAACGCGTTTTGGCATGCAAATCACCTGCTCAAACAGTATGTGGCTTGTTTTCGCGCTTGTGCAGCTGAGGTATTACGCGGGCGCGGGTGCGGAGCCCAACAATTGACCTGCAGGCAAGAGTCATCCAGGTTAAGGGTTTCACCACTGCTGAGGATGCCCCGGCACAAAAAGCCAACCTCCTGCGGACCGAACCCTGAATGAAACTCGAAACCTTTCAACGGCCTTGCAACATTGACACTGTACAGTGGCCTTTACCCTGCTCAAGCTGATCTGTTTCACAGGGTCCTCAATGGTTCGGAAGTGGTTGCCTGAGCTTGCGTATTGCCTGACCTCCACGCATGGAGGCCATAATGGAGGGCGTCGATGCTGACGGCAGTGGACTCATCGACTCTCAGCGAAAAAAGGGGGGCAAGTTTGGGCAAGCATGGCAAGAGCAGTGATCCCTGGACTTCGAAACTGCTGAGATTTGCCCCTGTGGAGAGGGTTTGTGGAAGCTTTAAGGACTACACGGAGTTCTTGGCCGCGACTCTGGACAAGAAGGTTTACCTCCAGAGGGATGCTGCTGGGCTTCAAAGTGTCCCTCCAGACTCTTTCAGGATCGTTCAGGATCCTGTTCTGGTCACATCTTGCCGTCAGAGGGGGAGCACGCGTGAGCAGGACACTAAAGTTGAAAGATCAAGATTTGTCGCTAGCGCTAGTTCGTGTTTTCCTCGATGCGGCGGGTGCAAGCTGTACTCTGGTCCTATGCTGGAACTCGACGCCAATCTCTGACAATTCACCTTTGACCATGTAGGTCCTCTCTGTGTCCGCTAGCAAATAGAGATTCTCGACAGCCAGCAGTCCAACTCTCGAATAGCAAGCTTGGATCTGCTCAAGGATAAGGATGCCTGAAAAGGGCCCTCTGCTCTCTAAGCTCGGCTTGCCTGTTGGAGGGTCAGGGGGACTTCATAAGTAGGTTATTAATAGGGATAACTATGGTTACTATATGGGCTAATAGGGGTTATTAACTTACTTACGAAGTCCTCCTGACCCTCCAAGTACCCTGCCCCGATAGCAGGGTTAGGCCTCGGGCCTTGGGCGTTCCAAGCTCCATGACTCTGCATCCATCAGCCTTTAGTTGTGCTTCTGGCTGCCAAGGGGATGACTTCTGAACTTCTGAGAGTTGGAAGTGGCCTACCCAAAAATCTCAAAACATCTCGAAGACAAGTATGCCAAAGGTTTGTTTCGCTGCCTTCTCTGTGTTCGATCGAGATGGTGATGGATGCATTACCCTCGAGGAGCTGATTCCTGACGTGTTCTATGTGGGGTTGGCTAGTGGCACCAGTTTTCTCACGCATCATTCTCTCCACATCTTGTGTTCTAGTCTCAGGCTGTTGGGTAGGAGTTGAAAGCACCAACCTGTCAAATGCAGAGATACTGTGTTTCATGACAGAGCCAGAAACGGAAGAGCTCCAAGGTCTAACGTCAAGCTCAGAGTTGCCTTTTCAGGCTATTGTAATGTTCCGCTGAATATCTGGCACAGAAGCAGCCACAGAAGCAGCCACAAGCTTAGGAAGCAGATCCTGGAAAATGGGTCTGTCGAGGTTGCCTGTCTGCAACGCAGACTGCCTTGTGGTTCGAGTTTAGTGACCCCAACAAAAACCTTAATTGAAGCGCATCCATGGGAATCATCTATTGTTGAGTCAGAGAGATTTGGAAACTGCTGAGGATTTCTCTAGCTTGAAAAGGTCTGCTGCCACCCACCCTTGCCAGCACATGTTCGCAGACTACATGAGCTATAGTCTAAACTCCTTAAAGGGGGTTTATATAGGGATTCCCTGGTGGTATTATAGGGGTTATTAAGGGGGATACTAGGAGTTCAGACAATGGCTCACCTCGAAATGCAGGCAGGTGACGAAGACATGCCATGCCAGCTTTTCCAATGGCCAGGAAGTGATTGACACATGGACATCTGAAGAGCTGCTCCAGGATCCGTTTATTGGAACATGGGAGACCCTCGTGCTTGGCATACTGCAAGTCTAGCTTGAAACACAAATGTGAAGCCAATCGAGCCACCCATTTTGGGCCCAAGGACTGTAGGGATGTGCTGGTCAGCAAGCCAAATTCCGACAATGCTTGCGGTCGCGCGGTCTTGTTTTTCAATGGTTGTCGAACTTTGCTACAATTGGATAGTATGATATTGTTGTACTATTTCTGTAATTATTGTTTTTCTTATGATTAATCTTATCATTATGTTACTATCATATGTATGATGAAGGGCATGACTTCTTAAGGTTGTTGTCTTGGTGTCTGTGGCAGGGCCATCTTTCCTAGCCTGGAGGATGTGGACCGAAACGGTGACGGCTCCATAGACTTCGAAGAGTTTATGGAAGCTTGGCCCTGATCTCACGCCGGTACCTGCTCGCATGCGAGTACCAATTAAGCTGTATCGGGCAAACTGCATACCAAACCCTTAATTATAACGGAGTGCGCAGACTGACCCAACTTCAGCTGGAAACAAAACTGACGTATCCAAGCTTGGGGCCCACTGACAGCTCATGGGATGGTGTCGAAGCTTCTGGCTAAACTGTGTTGTCGATTTGCTTTGCTTGAGGGAGCAGGGCAGGTTCTTCGGCATCTTAGCCGCACGGGCCCAACTGCACTGACAATCTGCCATGTGCCCAGGAGATGATGCGGGGAGGGAGATCGATGTCGCTGTCCATGGAGACCGAAACGCCAAAGGCGCGGAAGTAAAACGGTTTGCAATGGCCTAGAGGGTTCATGAGCTTGAGGACTCTTTTGGGTACACCCTGGGAATACATTGGAATAATCATGATTTTCCCGTCATCATGTATGGGTGGCCCGTTCGTGAATAAATTTGGGAGCTCTCAAGCGCCACCCAGATTTTGTGTGGCCGATGTTGCGACCATCATGAAGAGGGTCATTCCCAGAAAAGTAGTAGCTCTTTGCTACAACCTGTTTCTCAACATTCGCATCGTTATGCCTTAGAATTTCTGCTGGGGTTTGAAAAGGCCGCGCGCGTCCGTATGGTCGCTGCAAGGGAGGGGAGGGCGGGGGCAAGGGGTTGACCTGTTCGTTCGAGCCCACAGGGGGGGAACAGCTAGCTACTGCGCGTTCTTGCTACGCTGCTGCAGAATGTCCAGGGCGGCCGCTCGCCCAGCCTCCTTCGGTCCCGGAGCCGCGGCAGCCGAACTCCGCGGAAGAAGATTTGATACAGGTGCCTACAAGAGATCACCGGTACTGTAGTAAAATTCTGGTAGTAATAATGATAGTAGTTGCGGTGGCAGTCGTGGTCAGCGTAGTTGAGCAGTAGTGGGATATAGTATAGCATACTTTGGTCTTCTACGACTACTACTACTACTACCACCACTACTACTACTACTACTACTACTTCTGCTACTACTACTACTACTTCTTCTGCTACTACTACTACTACTACTACTACTAACTACTAACTACTAACTACTAACTACTAACTACTACTACTGCTACTACTACTGCTACTGCTGCAACTCCTCCTGCTGCTGTTGCTGTGACGACGACTAGTACTGCCACTTGTTCTTCTTGTTTGAGTAGTGGGAGTGGCAACGGTCGAAGCAGTAGCAGTCTCCTCCTCGTACTCGTAGCTATATTGATAGCGCTACAGCTTTTTGCCTCAGTTTTTGCGAGCCAAGGTGGAGAACGCGAATTTAAAGCAGTGTGTAGTGGGGGTAGTCAGAGAATATGAAGTATCCGTGGCAGTTGCCATTTGGACGAAGAATGCACTTGGTAATACGGAGCTTTTCAGAGCTGTCACAAGATTTCTCCAAGAGGTCGGGGAAGTTTTTGGGGATCTCCTGACACGTTGTCTTCGACGGGGCATTACAGCCGGAGGATGACCGAGACGCCGGCGGCCTGCGGGTTCTCCTTCGAAGAAGGGCCCTTCTGAGCTCCGCGCTGTGGCCGCACTAAAAGACTATAAGGCCGTTGCTTCAGGCGTCTCCCCTACATGTGCCTCAATCATCCGGGTTCTCTTGAGGATACATTCAACGAGAGAGCTTTCGCTCTGATCTAAATGCGCAGCTTTTCACAGACATAGTCCTGCCAAACCAGCACCTGTTCAGTGTGTCCCGACTCATACATGTCGGCCATGCAGCTGTGCTCTCTCCGAGGGGACGTCCCCCCCGCGAAGCCCGGAAAGTAGGGCAGAAGGCTGGCACAGCCTGGTCCTCAGAGCTTTGACAGGGCTGAAGAGCTTGCAAAGTTTTGTATCTAGCTTACGGTTGGATTGCATTTTTGCGTAATGAGCCACGTTTTGTGCAGACAAGCCTGCCATGAGCAGCAACCCACTAGCTGCCCTGCCGCTGGGATTCCCTGCAACAAGAATCATGGAATCCTGCTGCCCCTGGCCTGCCAAAACGAACTTTCGAACTTTGACTTCACCAAACATCGTAAGAAAGCCACGACCGCTGCAAGCCGCCAAGGAGACTAGCTTTCACCCACTGAATCTTGTACAGATGCCCTTAGAGTCCAAGCCTTCTGGAGAAAAGTCATTCATGTCAAGCAAATGCGGTTTAGGCAGCGGGCTTCTGGATCTTAACTTTTGCAGAGCCTTAGGGAAAAATTGAATCTTGTAAGCAACATCGAGAACCTCGGATCCTTAAGTGACGAACCTGAACAATCACGGGCGTGCCTGCCAGCTCTTCACTCCTTGCCCAGACCTTCAACATAATCAAGGGAACCATAGCGCAGCCCAAGTCCATTTCCTACAGTACCCCTGCCCCGTGCCATGCAACTGGCAGAATCGTCAGATCAGACGAAGACATGGGCTCGGAAGCTCAAGGATGTCCACTTCTGACCGCCCATGGGAGGGGCTGCCATACGAGCATGTAGGTTCCTACATGTATGTTAAAAGGTCGTGAACATTCGTGATAGGTGCTGTCCTACCAGCAGTAGCAGGAGAAGCTCAGCACAGCACTGGGTTTTCCTGCGTTGTCATCAGCAATCCCGAAGTCTACATTACAACTTGACAGCGCGGTATATTGTAGGATGCTGTGTCGCTTGCAACACGCCCCAAAGCATGCTTGAGTTAGAACACCTCCTACCCTGGGTTGGCCTTCGCTAATTCAGCATTGCATACAAGAGCCGATTTAGGCTGTCTCGTCGTGAAGCCTTGCTGCTTCAGGAACACCTCTTGTTAGATGGATTTTGAAGTTGGCTTGCGCTAGGTGTCAACCTTGGGCCGAGCGCTGATTCTGCGACATAACTAGGATGGGTCTAGGATGCAAGCATCATATGCTAGGGCTGCTAGGGCGCGTAGATGGGTGTAATTGAATACTTGCAGCAGGTTTTGAGACCACTGTAATATATAATCGAGTGCCAGACGCCAGCGCTCCTCAACATGCTTCCGCAGCCGCAAAGCCCGCATGGTATGTGTGAACATGTGTGAAGTTATTAGGCGACTAGTAGCCCTGTCGCAGCAAGCAAACTGCAACGTGCAATCTGAGTCCGACGTCGGCTAGGATAAGCCGAAAGTACGCAGTGCAGAAGACATCAGGAACGCTGCCAGAGTGCAACGACAGTGCACTCTTGTTGCCACTTGTGCAGCCAATGCTACCGTAGGAAATCATTCTGAATGCCGTGGCGGCTCAGCATCAGCATAACGTTGGAAGTTAAACATGAATGCGCTTCAGCTTGTCCTGGCCATTCGGGGGGCTGATGGTCCAGGTTCACAACGCTTAAGGATAGTTTTTTTACATGAAGGCCCAAGCTACGCGGTTGAGAGCTAACAGGTGGTTAGGGGCTTTCATCTTAGGCACATATCGCGGCTTCCTGAGACCTGCAATGTCACCGAGCAAGTAAACTTTCTTTTAGTTTGGGGTATGAGTTAAGGAGGACAAAAAAAAACATTTGTGCATCAAGAAGGCAGCTTCGCCCACCTTCCAGGGCAGGTGAACCTCTGTAAAGCTAAATCTCAGCTTGAAGATCCACAGCAGGCTTAGCTGTCAGCTAAGAGAAAGGTGTGAAGCCCCGCATGCGCAGAAGCGTTTCTTGGACCATTAGTTCCCAAAAATGCAAGTCTATAGCCTTTGTGGCCTCAAAGAGGCTGCAGGGAGCATCACAGTCTGCACAGGCCCTGCATAGCGGCAAGAGGAAAGCCTTAGACTGAAAAGACCTAATTACAGAAAACATTACGGCTCTAGGCGCTTTAAAGGGTTCTGTAAGTCAGAGGAGGTTGAAGCTCTACCAGATTCTGTCATCTGCGAATCCTGCATGTTTGTGTGCATCCAAGTAACATGTGAAGGCCATGCGAGTGCAAGACCCACCACGTTTGGACACGACGTCGGACACTTGCCAAGGCTTCCTTCTCAGGCACCCTGACTTTTCTTAGCAGCTAGACGCTAGAAACCCAGACCGTCAATCCCGCATCCAGGGCTGGATGTTCGCTTGGAACGTATCGCTTGCATGCTTGTTCCAGTGGTAACTTCTAGAGGTGGGACCGGTATCATTTTGGGTTCATGTATTGATCATACCCACCATACCGGATTCAATGTGGACCAATCCCCTGTCCTCCGTGAACATGTTCAGAACTGGCCTTTGGTAGCCTTGGCATTGCTGGATATCTCTGGAACCCAAGCATTCTCCCTGCACAAGTTGGGCATGGCTTGCGATCCGGAGGGTTACAGCATGCAGCTGTCGGCAAGGAGAAGGGACTGTTGGTTTTTGGTGAGCCCAGAGGGTATGTTATGTTTGGCTTTCGTGGCGTGCGTGGGTCGGCTTAGTTGTGCGTCTGTGAAGAGTTGATTAAAGCCACGTAGTACTCAGCCTGATGTGTACTTATGCCCATGACACGATCCAAAGCAAAGTTTGACTTTCCTTTTCACGGTCACGCCTCTCACCGCCACAGCTGTTCGTTCAGGGCCGAGTATGGACAAGAGTAGCTGTGGCTTTGTATCTTAAAATGGGCTGGTGCAAGCACTCTCAGACCTCTTATCCCTTATCCTTGGACCGCGCCACCTCAAAGGAATGGAGAGGTGCGATTTGCAGCTTGCGCATCTGCTTTTCGGTTAAGACCAGGAGCTTTGGATGAGGGATCCTGGTGGAGCATGAATGACAGTGGAAGGCCTTGTACCGCACGCCAGCTCATCGGCAAACCTCACTCTTATTACTGTAGATGGTAAGGAAGCTCCACCTCTGCCATCCATAGATGCCCCTGACCGGCTTGATGCGCTCTTTGCGGGCCGCCCGCTGAAGCGGAGTTGGAGTGAAAGCATCCAGAACATGGCCCTCAAGTTTTCAACGTTGACATAGATGGCAAGAGAGTGGCAGCCGACACGGTGGCTATGTGAGCATGCCCAGACTACGGTACTCTGAGACGCTCGAGCTCTCAGTGAGCTCTAGTGTCAGCTACATCTAGCATTTGTATGTACCAGATCTGGGTGTTCCCCTGTGTTCGGCTGCCGCGCAAATTCGGGAGCCCGCATTGCTAAGAGTAATCATTGGGCCCACGTGTGAAGGGCGAGCATCTTCGACAGGGCCTCCCTTCCAAGAGAGCACAGTTTCTATGAGTGCCGAACTATAGTGGTTGAATGTAGCCTGCTGCGCTGGCTCCTTTTGTGGCCCAGGTCCTAGGTATCTGGAGCATGGTTCGTATAGGTGCCCTGTGCAGGGGCACGAAGCATGGCATGCGCGTTATCTGCACGGTACAAAAGGCGTGGTGCCGATGACATGGCTTATCGCAGCACAAGCATGCAATAGTATCCAATGCCGAAGGCCCCGAATCTCATCCAGCATCGTCCATGTCAAGGGGCGGGACGCCTGTTTGGGGAGTCCGTTCTAACTGCAGGAGTGCATGCTTTTTGTTCAAGTGTGCGCCACACTCACAAGCCATGTTGTTGATGGATGATTGCAGACGGGAGGGTTTTAGTGCACTTCTGCCCTTTGGCAGCTAGGCACCTTGTAACGCAGAGCGGTTTATGAATTTGCGATTACTTGTTATCGATACTACGATTACTGTTATTTCCACTCTTACCATCATTACCATTGTTCCTATTATTACCGCAATTACTATATTGTTTAATATTTAAAGCAGGATTACTGGCAAGGCGTGCGGCGTGTCTCAGCTATCCTTGACTTATGCCCGATGAAGTCTGCCGCTTTCCTCTGGGCAATTTCTCACCCGACCTCACCCTAAATGGTGGCTGATATAGGGAGTAGTACCAACATGCCTTGAATTGGGAAACATTATTCTAAATTACCCTGTTTAATACATGGACCTATGCCGGTTTAGGGTTTAGCCATATGGTTCTAATCATCTTGTCGCCCCTAAAGGGCCCAGCTTCCATGTAATGTTCTGTTTTCTTTTGCATGGACTCATTAGGAATTTATACCCCTAAACAACCCTAGACAACCCCTATGAAGCCGCATATCTATACATGTGTATATATATATATACGCCATGTATCCTATACACCCTAAACCCTAAACCCCTATATACTCTCTATAACTATATATTGCCGGAAACGCTGGCTCAAAGTAGCTTCCATTGTCGCCCAAGGGCCTCTGGCAGCTTAGAGCTGCTAAAAGCCATGGGTCTCGAAGCTGAGTTTAGGGGGTTTTGGGGTTTAGGGGTTTAAGGGTTAGCTAGGGTTAGGGGTTGTAGGGTTAGGGGTTTTAGGGTTTGGGGGTTTTAGGGTTTTTGGGTTTAGGGGTTTTAGGGTTAGGGTTTTAGGGTTAGGAGTTTTAGGGTTTAGGTGCTTTAGGGTCAGGCGGTTTTAGGCTTTAGGGGTTTTGGGGTTTAGGGTGTAGCCCCTACCCCCCCGCCCTAGTTTGCCCATTATTCAAGCTTGTTTAGGGATTCTGATTTGTTGGGGGGAACCCACAGAGGAAGGCTCACAGAGGAACCCATAAGTTGAGGGTCAAGAGGAGGGCTACGTGTAAAAGGAGATGTACTGTAAAGGGATCCAGCGGGAATTTGTAGTTGTTGTACAAACATATAGGGACGTATAGCTTGGGCTTCAGTCATGAAATCTATACTTAGGTTGACAGTTTTTTTGAGGGCTCCAAGGCTCAAGCGCTCAAGATACGGGACAAGAAAGGTAGGGTTGCAATAGGACAATGCCGGATCCTGATTAGTGTGCCCCCCCCTCCAAACAAAAAGGGGAGCCGCTACGATAAAAAGGCCTCAAAACGAATTGGGGGTCTGGGGGATCCCATGGCTCCTCTTCAAATCAATAAAGGAAGAGAGATCCTTCGGCTTCTATTGAGTTGAATAAGGGAGGGGGGGGGTCAGAACAATTCTAGAATCGATTTCGGAAGCTATGGCTCCTATTAGAATCAATAACGACAGAAGGATCCTTTGGCTTCAATCAAATTCATAAGGACTTGCTCAGTTTAGCTTTCAAGAGAATAGGAAGGGCAGGGTCCTCGGCCTTCATAACAAAAGGGCTGGCCTTGAAAACAATCTTCAGACATCTCTCTAAAATCAACTAGAAATCGATTTTATGCCATTTACAAACAATTAAAAAACTAATTAGAATGGCTTCACCACTACACCGGCCGAAAAACCTTTACATTATTGAGCCCCCCCAAATCATTTATATTATTGAGGATCAGGGGCTCTGCAGGACTACCCCCCTTGGAATTTGATTGCCTAGCCTGTTCGAATAAGCAGTTTAATAAGAAATCGACTGTTTTGGTGGCGTTCATGTCCAGATTCGCGAGGTATTCGAGCCTGGCCTTCTGTTTAAACCCAAGCCTTTTAAATCTAATAGTTTTTTTGGTCTCACAGCTACCCCGACCAAAAAACCTTTACACTATAGAGCCCACCCAAAATCATTCACATTGTTGAGGGTCAGGGGCTCTGCTGGACTAATCCCTTTGGAATTTGATTGCCTGGCCTGTTCGAATAAGCGGTGTAATAAGAAAATTGGTTGTTTTTGGTGGCATCAATTTCCAGATTGGAGAGGCAATAGAGCCTGTTCTTTTCACGTAAAGGCCTGTCTTTAAAGCTAAAAAGCATTTTGGCTCATCAAAATTTTCTAAATTTTTCTGGCCGATTTTTTTTTACTTTATTGAGACCACCCAAATCGAATAGGGGGTCCAGAATAATTGTCGAGAAACTTTACTTCATTGGGGACCCCTGCGCTAATCGGGATTCGACATAAATTATTGTCGTTATTTGTAGCATGACCGTCAGGCTTTTATGAGTATCAGTGTTGCTAGTACCATGTGTTTTACGAAAGGGCCCCAGGCTGTCTGGTGGTGTTGTGTGCTTACCGCTTCAGCCATGAGAAAGACAGCAGTTTGCACGCGTTTCGCAAGTAGAGACAACAAGATTCTGAAAGCCAGGTTCATTGTTCAAGTGTAGCGCTGTCGGTTCTATAGTTCTTGCTCAATTCAGCTCAGGTGCATGCGGTGGCAAGACTCCAGCAGCGCGAAGCCACAGTCACTCGCTTCGCAGCAAGTGCTGCGCTTTGTGGTGTGTGTGTGTGTGTGTGTGTGTGTGCCTTTTCCTCCCTCTCTCTCCCCCTATCTCTCTCTCTCTCTCTCTCTCTCTTTGTTTGTGTCTCACGTGCTTGGAAGTACTCTCATGGTACCGCTTTGAAACAAGCTGTGCTGCCCTGGACGACATGCTGGCAGTCTATGTAACAGGAACGGCTTGTCCCGTGCTTCAGCTGACAACGTCGCAAAACATGCCTGTCTGCCAAGCTCGATTGTACTGTAGTTTCGGCCGTAATTGCAATTTTGAATGTGATGCTGCAGGCCTGCACGTTCCCCAGGACGACAAAGCCCAGGCAGGAGCTCTATTCAGTTCTATTTGTGACTAGCCCTGGAATTGTGCGTTCCGGTGCTGCCATGCTTCCTCGGTCTAGTGAGACAATGTGCAAGTTGACCCCAGCATAGTGCAGACTTGAAGAATTGAGTCGTGGGCCCTCTATTTGTGGCAGGTCAATGGAGGCTACCCAAGTGTCGCTCAGCAAATTATGGTCTGCAATCGAATTCTGAGCTGCTTATGTTCAGTGTGTGGTGGTTTATCAAATCAAAATCAAAATCAGTCAGCCTGAACGACCACTGATCTGAGTACGCAACCATTTACTGGTACTGCACCTGCCATGCCTTTGATGTAAAACTAAGCTTGGTGCATTAGCAGCTTTGCTGAGGACAGCGGCACAGGGTCCACCAACTCCAAACAGATGAAGGACCCAGTTGTTCACCTGGATGAGTGATACTTCTGCTCTTGTGAAGGGAGGGCGTGCAGGCTTTTAGAGGATGTGCTGAAAATTCTTTAAACGCTTTCTTTCAGAGCCGGTACGAAGCGCTGAAGTCATTGAGGGGTACTGGTCGCATCTGACTCAGCATATAGAGATTATATACACATATACATATGTATACACACATGTTAACTTCTGTTGCGGGAGTTAGGCATGCATCGGATCCTGTGGAATATCTGATAGATGCAGGGTCGCTGTCTTCGATGGTTGCTTCTTACTGTAGGAAAGCAACGGGTGACAGGTGCGGGAGCACTGAGCCTTAGCCGTTGCTCCCGACACCGATTTCCCATTACTTCCTCCGAGCGGCCGTGAATCTGAGTAGTGGTGTGCAGGCCGACGGCATCAACCGCAAGCAGTTCATCTTGAGCAACCCTGGCAAGATCACGGACTTTTACAAGTGTCTCGACGAATGTTTCCAATGAAGCCAGGTGCTGTCTAGCTGCTTTGAGACTGGGACACGCCTCGCTGCTCAGGATGGCAAACAAGGTGGGCGAGGGCACCTATGGCTCCGTGTCTGTTGCCATACACCACCACTCCCACGTGGAGCGTGCCGTCAAAGTCATGTCCAAAGGCTCCATGACGTGCAGTAGTCATGGCGTTGCGCAGGTCCTTGAGAGCAGGATTTTTTCGCTTTTTTAGATGAGGCGAAGTTGAGAGGTGAGTGAGGTGGTAGCAGCTCAGCAAGCCGGATCCATCACTGGCGACCTCTGGTGATCAAAGGCAACATCAAGCACGTCCAGCGCTTCATGCAGGTGCGAGCATGTTTTAGAATATTAATAGTCACATTTAGTAGTAGTCGAAATCAGCGTAGTAAAGCTAGCTATGATTTTCATAACAATGGTTATGATTGCGATTCATAAGAACAGTTTTAATAAGTATAATCGTTATCACTGTTGGGCTGGCCAACAATCTACGTGGCCAGCACGTGCCTTCAAGCATCCACTCCTACTGGGGGACTTGGTAAGCAGGCTTGTGATTCTATAGCCCATACAATAACCCTAACTATCCCCATGATTAACCTACTTTCTAAGTCTCCCTGACCCTGCAAGTAGGGGTGATCCTCACAAGCTTTCTAGGATTTAGACGTGTCACCGGTAGATCATCTAGCTGTTCTTATTGTGAAATCATAGACAAGTTGGTGAGGCAGATCAGAAGCCTTGGGTGAGAGAAGGTTCGCCCTTCAGAGGCTACGGAGTCAATCTTGTGCGCAGGAGATTGCCATCATGAAGTCCATGGATCACCCGAACATTATCAAGCTTTTCGAGACATTTGAGGCCAGAAGCAAGATCCGGCTTCCGCAGATGCAAGTTGAAGCTACCTCGCAGGGACTGTGAACTTCTAGAGGGTGAGTGGAATGGGAGTCGGGGCTCGGAATATCCACCCTGTAGAGCGCGAAGCAGACATGGTCAGGACAGAAAGCAAATTTTCCTGGTCATGGAGTACTGCTCTGGAGGCCGCCGTGTAATCCACAGTCATGGGTCAGGGGATAAGACTCTGGCTTTGGGTGGATGTTGTGCCGTGTCACTTCAAGAGTGTGTTTTTGGGCAATTTTGGTTGCAGGCAGGCATCTGGAGGAGATCACTGGTAATTGCAGAAGAACGAGCGGGCGAGGGCAGATTTCAAATCTCCAGCCAGCCAGAAACCCTAAATGCTATAGTATGTTGTTTCCATTTTCATTTCCATTCCTCCATATTTCCCCATAGAGTCCCCGTAAAGGGATGAGAAACCCAGGCTCCCATTCGCTTTTTGGATACCAGCAGTCGGGCCAAGACTGCCACCAACCCCCATCAATCGCAGCTACCTGTGCTCTCCACTCTTGAAGGTATAGCACCCTTTGCCCACCAGTATGGTAATACTGATTTCCGCTGTTTGCCAGTGAGCCCATGCCGCTTTTGTTGCAAAGGCGAACTCTTTGACCGCATCATCGAGGCCGGCCACTTCACCGAGAAGGCCGGGAAGCCTTGAGGTCTTGAGGGGTCCCTGGAAGGTACAGCAAGAAGAAGTCGAAGTAAGTTCTTTGCCGGAGCAGCCTTCAGCTCTAGGTCGGGTCTATTGAGGGTCTAGGAAGTTGTCAAAACCCACTTGCATGCAGGACTGTGCCATTGTGGTACAGCAGATGCTGTCCGCTGTGCTGCTCCTTGCCAGCACTACCGTAAGTCTTGTTTGCGCCACTGTGCTTCCGTATTGAGGCTTTGCAGGTCGGCAATCGTTGGGAAGCGCTGGGCTTGAGGGAAGTTTATTTCTTGGTGCTGACAATGAACCGTCAGTAGCGTTACGCTAGGTGGTTGGATTCCAGATTTTGAGATCCTTGTACCGGCGAGACCGGCAGAGCCTTGAGCTCGCCATCACTAAGGTACATGCACACCAGCGGCGTGTGCCACCGAGATCTCAAGCCAGAGAATTTCCTCTTCTTGACAAAAGGTGGGTTGCTATGGGGCTGCTACTCTAGGTCTGTAGCTTGGGAGGCACCCGGAAGCTGCACAAGTCTGACAGACTTATTCTCTAAAGTTTTAATTCAGTCCTGGTCTAGAAAAATCGTGTGTGCAGCTTGAAGCAGCCTAGCATCAACCATCTTCAGGATCACCACGTTTCCAGGTCTAGAGTCTACCAAACAATCCCTTTGTTACATACTGCTTGCGTTAGCTGCATGTCGTCCTACTGCAGCCTTTGCTGCGACAATCGCCAAGCCAGAGCTATTGCTGGCAGGTCCCATTGACAAGAACGTGCTGAAGATTATCGACTTCGGCTTGTCCAAAGCTTTCGAAGAGGGCGTCAACATGACCACGAAGGCTTCCGGCAACAAGTGATGGATCCGGAATTGAACAAGGAAAGCCAGAACATTGCGAGCTGTTTATTACGAAGTTGCAACATAGGATGGCATGGGTGACATGAAGGGAAGCCTCTACTAGCTGCTTTCTAGACATGACCGCTTGCAGAATATCTTGTCCGAATGTGTGTCGCAAGCCCCTTCTGAGAGCAGACTCTATGAATCGCTTGGTACCATTATACTTCTGGGACATGTACAGGCCGGAACTCCGTACTATGTGGCGCCGCAGGTTCTCCAGGGCCGGTGCGCCGGGGCTTCCTGGGGAAAGGCAACGTTCTAACCTAGCAAAAAGAAAACGAGAATGAATGCGCACGGCGCAAGGTTGCGAGGTGATGCTGCTCTGTGCAGCAAAGAGCACATGTCGGGTACAGAGCCATTTGAGTTTCTGCGTTAGGGGCGTCCGAGTATCTGGTACCTTGAGACCAGCTGCCGCCATTTTCGGTGGACTGTTTTGCAAAAACAGGTACGACAAATCGTGTGACATCTGGAGCTGCGGCGTCATCATGTACACAATGCGGCTCTGCTTTTGATGGCGTCTTTACGCTTAGAATTCCAAGTCCCGCGGCAATTTCAACAATCACATTCGGAAAGCCCTTGCCGTCCTGCAAGTGCCCTGAGATGATGACCAGGTGTTGAGAACAAAAGTGTTTCCACTGTAGCAGCAACTTCGGCAATGAAAGGTGAGTTTTTCCAGAGTGCTCCACCCAGCAGAGAATGCCTCTAGCCAACCCATTGCCCAAGCAGCACTTCACACGAGGGTTAGTACGCTACCTCTTCAGGTTATTGTTACTATTCAAGCTTCCTACTGGTTGTGACGTTCGTGCTGAAAACTACGGCTGTGGATGCCATCACGGCAAAGGTTCTCGTTTCACTGTGGCAACATCCTTGCATTAACCTATTATCCGCTTGCTGCCAATGCTGGGATACTGCGTGGTTTTTGCATTTTTGTGCAGTATCAGCGCTGTATCCTTACATAGGCCAGGGCCTTCAAGGAAAGTGCACATGTACAACACTGAATTGACTAGCTTCAAAATAATGTTCACGCGATGCACAGATGTACCCAGGCTGTGTGGGTATCCTCCCTTCTACGGGAAGACAGACCAGGAGGCCCGGTTCTGGGCGCTTCGAGATGTGCAGTTGTATGCGCTGGAGCCAGGTCGGCTGTACGAAAATGATATAAGCCAGTCATTTCCCTGTTATCACTAAAGACCGCTGAATAGACAGATAACAAACTCAGAGGCTACACCAGGGAGACCACTTTGTTTAACCCCCCCCCCCAAAGCCAAAGCAAGTCTGGCCGGAAATGGGGTCTCCTTTACCTGCTAGAGTTGTGTGTTTGAGAGGCTTTTGGAACGTATTTTCTACTGAACAACCAAACCAAAGTAACAATTAGGCTTTGCTAGGTTTTCCAGTTGTTCCCAGGATTTGGTACAAGCGAGCGAAAGTGATTGATGAATTGAAAGAGATCTGACTAGTCAAGTAGGTTGGAAGCTACCCGCCTGTCCTCAAAAATATGATATATTCACACCTGGCCTGAACTGTAATTTCTGAATATCTACTACTATTGAAGTGATTTTTATGGAAATGCTCAGACAAGGCCTGAGTTTTCTTCCATTATGAAAAACAACCTTGTCTCATGAACTGGCCGATGAGTTCAGAAAACGAGGTGACCCCAATTACTTTGCGAGGTGAAAAACATCGGTTCACTGACTACATGATTAGTCATGCCTCTTTGGATTCATCAATTAGCTTGTAAGTTCTTAGAAATCACTTTGCTGACCATCCCCTCTTTTACGAAGCCATCGGCAGAATGGCTGCTTGGCAGGTCTTGAGCAAGGTCAGAAAAGGCGCCTACACATTTGACAGCAAAGACTGGAAGTTTGTCTCTGAGGCCGGGCTCAATGAGCTGCTCAACGTGGGGATGGTCATGCATCCATATAGTGTTAGTATATGGGTCATGGGGTTTACTAACCTGCTTACTAAGCCCCCCTGGCTCTCCAAGCAGGGTTTGGATGAGCTGAGTGGTTTGGGTGTGAAGGTTCAGGATTCGGAGCCCTTGGGCCAGGCAGGGTTCAGGGTTTAGAGTTTATGGTTTAGGGTTTAGGGTAATTTTTGGGGTAAAACGTGATGAGCAGCCGAGGATGTCTTGTATGAACATCTCATACTCAATAGTAGTCAAACTAGTATAGAATAGTAGTCCAATTGTGAAAGAGACTTGGGCTCAGATGCTGAAATGTCAGTGTTCCCCTTGGTTGTACTGGTTCACATTGTATCCAAGTGCTTGTTGATCTCTGCTGGACCTTTAGGCTTTAGGCTTGCAACCAGTGCTGTAATCGGCTGATTCAAATGGACAAGGAGGACCCATCTTGCAGCCGGAGCACCGACAAACAAATCTCCAGTTCAACAGCCCTGTAATCTCCAGTTCATTGCGGCATTGACCTTTGCGGTGTTCATGCGCTGCTCAACGCGCTGTCGTTGCGAAAGTCCTTTGCTTTTTTAGGATGCGGAAAGCCTTTAAATTTGTGATTTTGGCTCCTTGGCAGGACGCAAAAAAGCTCATCAACCAGCTGCTGAAGTTGGATCCAGAGCAGAGATACACGTCCAAGCAGGTGCAGCCCTTGGCCCGACCTTCAACCAGTAGTCTTTGAAAAGAGCGGACGGTAGGGTACATTGAGGAGTGAAAGCACTGTTACCGATTCGTAGCAAACAGTTCTGAGGAGCATTCCCGTTGATATTTGACTTGAACAGAGCTGAAGTGCCCAAGCCTGAAATGATAAGAGAAGTCACGGTATCCTGATGCATGTGCGCTGGAATGGCAATAACTTCTGACTAGGAACAGGCCCTGTCAGGTGTCAATCATTCGTGTCTGAGCCTGTGCTGTTGGGCCAGTACATTTGTGCTTCGCGCTAACCACACTTTCTTACTTCCCCGATGAGGCGTTAGCAGACCCCTGGATCGAGCAGCGAGCGCCGCGGGCGTCCAATGTGTCCCTGCAGGGCTACTGGGCAGCAAGCATGCGCACTGTCACAGAGTTTGCTGGTGCAAGGGCGGCCTGTGGACCACTGGCACTGACTTTGCAAGAAATAATTCATCGAACGTCATGCATGTAGACTGGCAGTCTCAAGTGGCAAGCAAGGCAAGGAGGCAACGATAGGCAGTTGGCTTGGCTCTTCGTGGAAGTAGCTACTGATCAGCTTCTGCATAGCCAGTCAGAACCGTGGAATCTTTATCAGTTGCCACTGCGCAAGACTCAGACTGAGCCCGCTGAGGCGATCAGCTCTTGAACCTCCGATCGTTCAGGCGGCCACGGCTGGATTGACAAAGACTTCTATCATGAAATTAAAGATTGGATTAAAGGGTAAAGCTCCACTCAGAATGCTAGGCCAGCAGTATTAACGATTTTGATGAATGTGAATGAGTCTGATCAGCGGTCGAGGGCTGCTATTGCCCGCACGTCCGACCCGAGACCAAAGGTCGCAAAACCGGCTGAAGAAGGCCGCTCTGAACATCATCGCAGGACTCTCGCAGCTTTCAGTGGCCAGGGTGTAGGTATCGTTTGAGGAGCTTAGGGGTCGCTTGGGACAGAAATTTGGCTTGAGAGGACGAGGCCTACAGAGTCCCCGGCAATGGTCAACGAGAGAAGGCACATTCAAAATGGTGATCGTGATCACAGACCCCAGTCACTGGTACTGGACCTCCTAGCCGAGGCTTCTTCACAGTGAAATCCTCGATTATCAGTACTATAGTGCAGCTGTTTTTAAGTTGAAGCCCTGGGTGCCTACCGGGAGCCCTGCAGAGGTTGTAGAGGCGAGATGAGAGGAAAAACTGGACTTCATAAGTTTATGGGCCAACACTATCCAGGATCATCCAGCAAGACCGCCTGACCCAGGCACAGCACTTGGAGATTGTTTTGCGTATGCTACTTTGTGAAGGCTGAGCGCTAGTAAGCCGCTAGTAGGGACTTTCAAGTTTGCGTTTCGTGCTGCAGGACAGATGAACGAGTCGCAGATCTCAGACTTGAGGCCCCGATCCTAAAGCACGGGGTGGTTACAAAACCCCATGATCAAGGCACACAACAGTGCCGATTGTGACGTTGCAGCAACTTCATAGCATTCAGATACTTAGTGGAAATGCGAGCTGTTTCTGGTGATGCTGCTGAATCATTTGTGTTCCCATGACGCATCTGCACATTTTGGTTGTTTCTGGTGCTATGCCATCTGCAATGCTCGTCATCCCCCTCTTCCTCTTGCTCCTCTCTCTTCGTGCTGCAGTGCTCCTTGCTGTGTTGATGGCCACTGTTCTGCGATCTCAAGTTTCATGAGATCTCAAAGCTCGTGCTTCATTTGCTTTGGGACTCTGGCTACATGGCGCGACGCTCTCTGCATAGTTATGCAAAAAAGCATGCAGGACCTTTGAGCCTTACATCAAGGGCACCTGGCTCACTCTCTCTACACATGTGTCCATATATATATATACATA
>CAJNIZ010045415.1:113353-130365 GCA_905231905.1 Symbiodinium pilosum
TGTCTCTGTGTGTGTGTGTGTTTTCCATTTGCTTACTCTGATATTCGTAGGCAGTTGGATCAGATCTGGTGCGAAAGCCAAAAACACAGAAGACACAGTTCCACTGGTATGCAGGCCTGAACCCTCAATTTCCCAAGTCGAACTAAATTTCCATCTTGGGGAAAATGAGTTGGGATAAGTGCCACAGTCTTCATTTCCCTTCAGGGAAGTGTTCAAAGCCTTGGACAAGAATGGGGACGGCTTCTTGACTGCTGAGGACGTGTGATCCAGTAGCGTGCGGTTGGTTGCGAAGATGTTCAAGCTGATCTTGCACTTGAAGCTTCTGAAAGATGGGATAAGATGCTACGCTGTTACATCCGTGGCATACTTGCGCTCCTGGCGCAATTCCACGCATTTTCTTCATCTCAAGCAACTTGCCAAAAAGCAGGAGCTGCGAGACGGCATCACCAGGGCAGACATTAAGCACAAGGACCGCAGCCCTGCTTCATGAAATGTGTACTGTACGTAAGTCATGGTTCATCATCAACATTATCATCTTCAACATCATCTTCAACGCGGCGTGCAGCTGAAGCCGTCTCAGCCAGCATGCGGCGGCAGAACGCTATGTGCACAGTCATTGCCCCCGGAGCGCCACGCAAGTTTATGCTGGCTCTCACTGTATGGAAGGACATTGACCTCGCTGCGATAATGGAAGGCGCGAATTTGGAGCCATCACGACCCGTTCAGTTCTAGAGAGATGATTTGTTGAGGTTATTCATTGCGATCAGCGAGCGATCTGTAACTAGGTGCTGCGAGGCTTTGCAGCCGGGTTTTGCATCTCTGCAGGCGTTGACGCCGACGGCAGTGGCCAAATTGACTACACTGCACCTGTGTTGCAAGGGAGACGGAAGGAAAAGCTGAGATGACTTACAGTTTACGGTTCACTCAATCTAGGCATTGTGCGGTTGGAGTGGTCTGTAAGCAGGGAGCTGCATAGTTTGGGAAGCAGGTGACGCGGCAGAGTTCATTCGTTGACCACGGCAAAGAATCCCACATGGTTGCTGATAATGGGTTATCTCGCTCATCCCAGGAGTTCCTGGCAGCAACGTTGGACAAGAGACTGTACCTGCAGCGTGATGCCTGCTGGGCCGCCTTCAGCGCAGCTTGGCGTACAGCTTTGCAACTCTCCGTGGAATCTCGAACTCAGGAGTCCCTTTGGAATGCTTCAGGTGATAGGATGCCAATAGTTGGGGGATCATGGGCGGGATCTGTAAGAAAGTCACTGGCTAGATTTGGGACTTCACGCGTGTGCGGGCGGGCGCTTTGCGTTTCTAAAGTTATGGGGATGTATGGGGCCTGTTTCGCTCCTGGCTGATCGGGTTTTGAATTGAGCTGAGTCTGCAAAACTGGAGGGGCCCAAAGCAGGACAAGCAAATACAACGGCAGCGGCTTCTTACAAGCTTTCTCTTTGTAAGCGGTGTTAAAGGTAGTAGTAATAGTTTAGAATAGTAGTCATTGCAATAAAAGCAACAACATGCATAGGAATTAGTTGCAGTAAGAAGAATAGTAGTAATAATAGTAGGGACCCTAAAACCCAGGTAGGGCCTCTTCTCTGCCTGCATACACTCTGAGATGTTACCTTAGTAGAACTGACGTTGATCTTCGGGCCCTTTACAACTGGGCTCCTGCTAAGGAACTTAGATTAAGTTACCCTAGTTGAGGGCTTAGGCGTTTAGATTGGTACATAGAAAGTACTAGGTTTCCTTTTTTTGGTAACTTAGCTTAAGTTCCTTGACAGCAACCCAGTTAAGCGAGGTGAGGCTGACCGTCAGCCCTTCCTGCCCTAACAACAATAATCATAACAACCCATAACGGTACATAATGGTACTATAGCTACTGCTAAAAATAATAACCCTAAATACATGATGGTACTATATTGGGGTGGGTAGAGGGCGTGGGGGTGGGGGTGGAATTCCAAGCTTGAGAGCAACTCTGGGGCTTCAGACCGGCTTTTGAGCCCATTCTGGGTATGATTGGCTTGAGGTAAAATGTTCCCGTCAGGTTCTACTTTTGTAATCTATCAGGATATTTGACATGAGGGGGTGGGATTTGATATTTTAGGTGGAGGGACTACAGCCCCTTCCCCCTAATGTTCATGNNCCCCCCCCCCCCCCCCGGCACCCCGACCCTCCCCCTGCAATAGTAAATAATCCGGGCCCGGCACAGTGTTTAATATAAGGGGTGTTATTTATTGCAGAATTAGATAGGGCTGCCTTTGAAATTATTCTATTGAATTTACCTGACAATGATAGATCCACCCCTAATCTATTTGGTGGCTCTTGTTAATGTAGTCCTGCCCCTTCTAAAAGTGCTTTTCCGGATTCTTACGATCCTGAGTTCATTATCTATTATTATGGGCTTTTAATATTAGGGGAAGCGATCAAACAGAACGCGGGATGCTGGCGCCAAGAATTAGAAGCAACACATTGCCGAAATGAAGCAGAGCCCACAAAGAGTTGCCGGAGACTTCGGAGAATCTTTGAGCTTGAGACCCTATGTACAAATCTATGCCTAACTCACTTCGGCATGAAGGATTTTCTGGCATCGTCCACAAGCGGCTACACTCTTAATGAGGTCGGTGTGATTGTTGTCATCATTATCACAGAGCTAAGCGCACAGGAGCAAAGACGACCTGCTAGCATCGCTACGATGATCTGCAAGCTGCCCACAACTGGATGTAGGTGAAAGTTGGGGTCCCTCTTGGCCCAGCCAAATAGTAGAGTCCAGCGAAAAAGGCACGTGCAAAGAAGGCACCATAATTTTGGAACACCCTCGACACAAGGTCTTCGACCAAGATGGCAATGGCCTCATCACCGTGGATGAACTGAAGCAGATTTTGGAGGAGGGTAGCATGGAGGAAGTGCCCCTTGACACAATCAGCGGGGTTGAGGCTACTGGGAGAGGTTAGAGTTCAGGGTTTGCCCTGTCCAGGCACAGCAAAGTGCACAGAACATGCGCAAGAGTTCGGAGGGTGGCTTTGCCTGAGCCTGCGCACGGAGGGGCTTGATTTCCCACTCATTGAAGTCTCCAGGCTCTATGCTCCCAGAAATGGGAGGCATCAAGCAAAGATGGGGAATCAGCTTTCTGCTCAAAAGGAATCCTCCATGTCCAGGGTGGTATACCTAATTCTGCTCCGAACCCTCAGCTCAGAATACCAGCTAGAAAGGACACGCGTGTGCGAACAGAATAGCAGAGATACGATCATCAAAACAAAACTGGCTCAGGCTCGATGGCCGGACCTCTGAGGACAGCCCACTGCAAAGCCATGATGGGCTATCTATGTGTTACTAACGCCACGTATTTTTGGTCTAAGGGTTTTTGAAATTGAAGGAAAAGGCTGTGGTTGTGATTTCTTGGTAAGATATGCCGGCCTGGTACATGGGTTGGATTTTCCAGGTAGCTGTATGGGTGTGGATTGCGCTTCAGGTTGCATGTATAGAGGGCCTTCTTGAAGGTCGGGCATAGTCGCCTTCCGGCACATGCCCGTCCCAGCTGAGTCTACCCAGACCCCAGGAGCTACTGCAGGAGATCGACAAGAATGGCGATGGATCTATTGATTTTGAGGAGTTTATGGACATGATGGAGCAGCGTGGCGGCACAGAAGGCCCTAGTGAAAGCGGACTACTGTAGCATGCCTGAGCGGCAGACCGATAACATGGTGACCCAAGTGACGCCTACCACGGCAACCACGCTAGAAAAGGAATACTTTACAAAATCCGAACGCATGGGCAGCTGTACTGAGCTGTCCACATGTTCGCAGAAGCTGGCAAGTCTCACATGAGCTATTGTCAACATTAGCCTCTTTGAGGGTCGATAATCCCTAAGGTAATCCCTCATAAGGAACCCATGTCCATTAGTTTACGTAGGAAATAGTCCCTAAACCATGAACCCAGTAAACCTAAACCCTAAAACTTAAACCCTGCATGGCTTTGAGCCAAGCAGGAGGGAAAAGACCTCAAACCCTAAATCGCCTGAATCCTTAACCCATAATGTAGGAAATATGGCCCTCAACTCCAAACAGCGTTGGATGCGAGGAAAGGTCGCTCACAGTCCATGGAGATTACCACTCCGAAGGCCAAGGGTTTAGGGATTTAGGGTTGCGTGGATTTAGGGCGCAGGAATATAGGGGGTTCAGGGATTAGGCTTGACAGTTGAGGGGTTTAAGGGTTTAGGGTTACTACTGGGACTGCAGTCCTTGTACCACAAGCTTACGCCTTGCAAGATCGTGAACAGCACGTGCAATCAGTTGTCATGCCTTAGCCTCATTGCAGCTTAACAGCTGAGAGCGAGGCATTCTAGACTGGAGTTCCGAACTGATTGGGATGTTTGTCTTCCATGCTTCAAATACAATTTGGCGCGTTTGGGGTTTCTTCGTCACTTATCACTGATGCGTGGCATGCAAACATTGAGAGGCGTCCCAGACGCCGAGAACTCCACTCCGCTCGCGTTCAAGGACTCAGTGTGGGCGTACCGGAAAACCATAGGCGGCGACGTCAAAAGACATGCTGTTTCAAGAATGTGTGTTTGGGCAGGCAATGTAGTACAAGGGGGCCAACTTTGCCAGAAGCTGCGGGTTCTTTGTGATTGCGCAGGAACTTCGATGAATGCTCTCCCAAGCGGGGCAACACAGGCTCTTGTGATTGCATCTAGTGTTGTTTTTGGACGCGTGAAAAAGGGCACCTCTTAAGGGATTGTGAGTTTCAGGTTGGGTTCCACATCCACCCTTGTGAGGCTAACTCATCGGCTTTTCCAGGCGGAGGTACTCTCGACCGCAGAAAGAAGAAGGGGATCATGATAGACAAAGAGCTCCCCGGCTCTAATCAGGTTTGGAAGGCATGGGGCCCCCCTGATTGTGCAGATCAATGACGGTCTCGCAGAGAATCAAATCGAAAGCTGTGTTTGTTTTGATAAATCTTCCAGCTCCACCTTCCCCAACCTTGTTTTGAACCTCCCCCGGAACTATCGCACGGCTGAAATGCCTTTCCTCAGCAATTCCCTAACCTCATGTCCTCCTGCAAACAGTTGTACTGCCATAAGCAGCGGAGGGATTTGAAGTGGCGTCTACGGATCGTGAAGTCAGGCAAATTACATGAGTGATCATATGACTTGTTATTACTATACTCTGAGCTCGAGCAAATGCAAGACTCCACAGAGGCAGGTGGTGTAGGCTTGGCTTACTTGCTGACGGGGTTGCCTCTTGCTGAAGTGACGCATGGCTTCTGACCCCCTGCCCCAACTCAAGACAAAAGGGAAACTCCTTCTGGCCGTATCTGCGGCCAGAATGAGGCGGTGGATGAGCACAAATTTTTCAGAAATGTCGCTGCCCGCTTGCAAATTCAGTAACCTGTTGCCTGGAGCTTTTTTTCTGACCAGACTCTGAGTATGACAGCCTACAAGCCTGTGTGCCAGCGCCTTGCTCAGAACAGGAGGCTCTTCAGCAGAACGAATCAAACATGCTCCGACAGATACTTCCCCTAGCAGCAGCAAATTCACCAGAGGTCTTTAAGTCACGCTTGTGAAGGGTAGTGCAGTTGTGGAAATATCACAACTGGCGCAGTGCTTTAATAAATTTGCATGTAGCAAGTTATCAAGCACTGTTATATGCCACATGTGTTAATTCTCTCTCTATACCGGCAACACAGACTCCTCGTGTACCTCTAGGAGAAAGGGAAGGGTTTCAGTCTCAGGGGTGAGTGCAGATGAGGAGTGGGCCACGACGTGAGGCAGCTTCCAGGCGCAGGAGCCCACGTTGCCGCACCGAAGCACAGCTCTGTCCGGGCTAGTGGCAGATATATCTAGGCAGGCTAGGAAGGCAGCAACGCGTTTCAATTTGTGCTTATTCGGCTGGAGTGGTGTGCAGTTGAGCACCCGTGCTTGGTTCGGCTGTAGGACAGGTCCAAGATGTAGCGCGGTTTGGTTTGTGCATGTTGTTTGTGTACCCCTTCCGGGGGTAGGCCGATTGCACATCATGAGTCTCTCATTGCTCTGCATCCACAGGGCTAAAGCCTCACAGTCCTCACCAGAAATAAATCTGCCTGATCCGGACCCCAGTGCTTTGCAGCTGTCACCCTTGTTGGATGGAGATGGTTCCTGAGCACAATCTTAGCCATAGCCTGCTAACATTCCAATGATGGGTGCCAGCGCACGCGTGGAGTGGCCAGCACCATTTCTCACCCACGAATGTTGCGCCTGCGTGTACCACAAAATCTCACTGTTCGATTTTTTCTGCCATGTTGTATTTTCTCGGACACTGGCGCTGTCAGTGCGGCCAGTTGGAGGTTGGGGCTGTTGGCGCTTTAATTATGCTTCATAGTCAGGCAGTAGCTTAAACTAGCGGTCACAGCTGAAGAGCGGTCTTGCTGGCATATGCTCACAGCAACTCGGAGTAATAGCAGGTGCATTGATCGCACTGACCGGGTCAAGCAGTTGCTGTGTCTAGGGAAGTTCGTGCCAAGACGGTGGCTTGACTGCTTGGAGTACGGGCCTTGTTGGGGTTTAGATAGATTTCTCCCATGGATTCTCTTCCAAGGAAGTGCACATTTTTGTGGTGATGCGCAGGAGGCTTGGGGCAAAACTGCAGAAAGTTGTGGTCTCGGCTGTATCTCGTATTGGCATTGCCTGAATTCCCTTCTCCGCCTTATTATTGTTGCAGGGCGCAGCTTTTCAGCACGCCGATAAACTCTTCAATTACGTCAGCATGAAGCTAAGCTTACCAACCTCAATGAAGACGCATATTGAGATCATGCATACGGCATGAGTTTTCAACAGTCCTCGTAGATCTTGAGGCCACCTACAGGATGTGGGAAATTGAGCGGTCATGACTGGTAAAATCAAAGCCTTTGACAAAGTCGACGCACCAGAGTGCTAAAGAGGCACCGCTGGAGTTTTTAATGATGACCTGACCTTGTATACAAGGCAGGCAGTGTCTCTGAAAAGCCCATGCCACGTCTTTCTGATGTGAACACTACAGCGCCCTGAGGTCCAGCTGCGCAGAAGGGCACAGATATTTTCCATGTTTGGGATGGCAGCAAAAGAAAGCGGCAGCGTTTTAAGCGCAAGCGCTACGCCAAGGTATACTGAAGAGGCAACCAACTCCTCATCAACATGGGTTATTTAGAGCTCGGGCAAGTAGGCCATCTACAGTTACAGGCTTTGGAAGATCATGTGCTGAGGACACTAGCTGAATGTCCAGGACTTCTTTTGCATGGAAATTGAGACCTCTGCTCATATGAGAGCAACCATCATCTGACTGCGTTAGTGACGTTGAGGGTGATCAGTTTTTATACAGGCGAATGGAAGCTCCGGTGCCCCTTCGCAGCTGAATCCTCATGGGTGTTTGCAATTTGCACAGCCAAGGAGCCTGCACTGCAGCCCCATTTAGTTGATGCCGTGCTTACCTGTGGGCAAGACGTTGCTGAAAAGTCTGGAAGCCCAAGAGCAAAAGCAAAAGGGCTTTAGCTGTAGGATTGCACAAGCCAAGCGCGTGTAAAGCGTGCTGGGCCCCCTAGACACACCGGAAGCGGTTGCTTCATGTTTCAATCATAGTTATCAATGCCTTCTGTGTCGTTGATGTTTGCATCCGCTTGATCCAGATGGTGCACCTGAACACCTCGCACTACGTGTGCGGTGTGCTTGGGGAGGGATCGCGATGAAGATCTTGCGGCCCGGTCCCAGCTATGGACGCCTAATTACTCTAGGCATATAGGCTAGTGCATTTGTAGATGAGGCCAGCGAGGCATTCTTTTCTGCGGAGGATTATGCGTTTGCAGCCTGGCAAGGCCAGGATGTCTTTTGTAAGTGCTGCATGTTTCAGCAAGGGCGCTTGACCCCGTCCACATGAACGCAAGGGACAACAACTAGCACCAAGTGGCTTTTTTCACAGCCGTCGAACAGCTCCCCAGCAAAACGACATGGTGTGCCTCCTTGTCTTCGTAACTATCAACAAAGTGAGCCAGAGGTAGACGAATGCAGACTACGATTCCTCCTTGTAGCTAGCACCTGACGGGAATAGCATTTGTAGAGATCAGCAACAGCACTGATTGGGGTCCGGTCAGCACTCACAGGGGTACATCGCCATGAAAGTTGACAACTTGAGCATGCCGACCAGTAGTTACCATTTCGCCGTTCAATGCCAACGCTGCTTTTAACACGAATATGAAGTTGCCTGTTGGATTTTGTGTGGCCTTGCCGTGGCAAATATTGGGCTTCTCACTTAGACAGCCATGAGCTGCGTTTCTAAAAATGCAGACTTAGTGCACACTGCAGGTTCAACAGCGGCATGCAAGACTTCAGCAGTTACCAAGATACAGACTTGGCAGCGCTGGGAAATCCGAATCCTGAAGTCTCCTAGCGATTTCGTGGTAGCCCTATCCTCAGAAACTGCTGAAGCTTCTTATTCTACTACCATTATAGGAGGGCTTTACGTTCCATCACGAGGCCAGCCAATTCAGTTAGAAGCCACGCCATTCATGGTGTAAGGCATAAGGCTCTGGGTCACTCGCGCTCTGTGATGTAAAGACGGAGCGCTGCACCTCAAAGGAAACAGCCTGCGGGGCTGGAAGAGGTGGCAAAGAGCCGTGACAACTGAAGTATGGGGGTGGTCGCAGTGACAGCAGCCGCAGCAGCGTCGTTGGCATCATCAAGCCTTACCCTCAAGGGAGCCCTACTGTACGGCCTAGTTGCACAGAAGTTGAGTTGCAACGTGTGTCAGTCTTCCTTGTCCTGAGAAGAGGTTAGCAGAAAACACCATGCCAATCCCAGCAGCCACCTCCTTCCAGAAATGTCGGCACCGTTTCAGCTCGCTGCAGATGCTAGCGAGCCCTAGTCGTTATGCTGATGTGCCATGTTCGAAAAAAAAGCCGTTCAAAGCTGTGGGTTATGCAAGCAAACGTTGGGCTTCAGGTCTGCAGGGCGTTCCCAAGCTAAACAACCAACTCCTTTATGTTTTGCACTGAATCTTGTACAGTATATCGGTCCCGTATGTATTCCACCTTACTGCTGGGCATTGCTCTCTGTACGGTACCTGTCTGACGCTGGCAGCTCTCACTGTCAACCTACCCCTTGCGGCACCGCAGTAAAGATGATGCTGCAACCAATAAGCCACACAAGCTGAACCTTGAAATGCGGTTATCGACGCGACGACATATCTTGGTGAGTGCTTGTTAGGTAAATCCAACAGAGTTTTTCCCTTCCCCCTTACGGCGGGTAGGAAATTTCTGGATCCGATCACCGAAGGGCACAAATTCTCCATGAGACCATGCTCCAGAGCCCCAAACCCTATATTGCCCAAAGCCCTGGCCAAGCACCGACTGGCTCGCCGCCACGACGTACTACTGATTCGCCGCCACGTACGAACATTGTGGAGCGCTGGGCATGTATCCATGTAAGTGTGTTCACGTGATGCGCAGCTTTCAAAGACGTCGTACGAGGTATGAAAGGGATGGACATTGGACTCTCGTTTAAGTGATTTGATTGGAACACGACAGGTAACATAACAAAGTATGTCAACACATACACCACAACTTGGAAAAAGATAAGGCACTCGCCCGATGATCACTAGCCCTGACTAGAAACAAAAACCGCACGCCATGTACATGCAGCGAAGGGATAGCCAGAAGCACAGCTTATGCAAAGGAATCTCCACAGTAAGCTATATTCAGGCTTTAGGATGGTCCATGCCCAGTGGCCTTTCCTCAAAGCTCTCTGGAAGCATCCAGGAGGAGCCCGTGGTCTCCCCCATCCTCGGAGGCATCGTAAGCTCCCCAATGAGGCGCCTTTGGGTGACTGCTTGCAGCTGGAAAATGATAAGAGAGTTGATGTATTCTATAGTCTATAGAGGTTCTTGCACCTGGGCAAGTGAAGTCTTGGCGGTGTTTTGGAGGTCCAGGTTCAGCTTCTGATGCCTGACTTGAATCAGAGAGTTGCAGGTGGTGGGTTTCAGGTTGAAGCTGAAA
This sequence comes from Symbiodinium pilosum, assembly GCA_905231905.1. NCBI lineage: Eukaryota > Dinophyceae > Suessiales > Symbiodiniaceae > Symbiodinium > Symbiodinium pilosum. Next base: position 123,346 of record CAJNIZ010045415.1, read on the forward strand.
CGCTTTCTTGATGTGGACGTGAAGCTTTATGGGCTCAAGTTGAGTTCCCGTGCCCAGAGATGTTGCCATGCTTGTCAGATACGGCCAGACAAGTGTTCCCACCATATGGCTGCAATGTAGCTTGGTACTATGCTTCGAGAGGCTTTCGCATGACCTTGAGAGCACGCGGTGTGGACGAAGCTACTTAGGAAGCAGAGCTGGAATTTCTGGCTTCAGCACATTCAGTAGCTACAGCAGCTCAGCAAAAGACATCGGCATACAACAAAGTTGCAAGCGTGTTCTCTTCCATTCCAAGCTTCTGCCGCCGTCATGCAGAAGTGCAACCCTCAGCGGTGACCAGTTTCCAAGCCCCGCTTGGGTTCTCCCAGTCAGGGCACCTGGATGAAAGCGCATATAATGTGAGTGCAACTGAGATAATCGACTAGCTTGGAATCCCATTGCGCTTGAATAGGTATTGGCATCCATGACGCCTCAAGTGGCGTTCGAATTTACAACCAGCAACTTCGTGCTTGTCCAAGGCACGATTCAGGCCTAAATGGTACTAAATGGTAGCATCAATGCACACTAAATCGCAAGTACGGAAACGAAAGAAGAAGAAGAAAAACAAAACCATCAAGAAGCAGCAACAATCCAAGGCCACAGTCTTTGGCACAACGGCGGCTAGCACGCACAGCGCGGCATGTTCAGGTGCAGGGTTGTTATTAAGGGTGTGGCCCCTTTGCGTAGCTAGGGAGCTGGGGAAGGGTTTGGTGACTCTGGTTTACAGGGTTTGAGGGTGATGTACCTCGGCTCCTAGCTTTCTGAGGGTCCGCGGCTTGCTCTCAGCAACCTGCAGTGCTTCTGATGAGATTGACGCAACATGCCGCAGCTGCGTCACGGGCCCAAAAGTTTAGATGGCGGAAGTACGTACTACAGTGCAGGGGCCTACATCTTGTCTTTGCAACTGCCAGCCTTCAGTGGCCATATATAGACCAGCATCAGGACAGTTTTTTCGTTCTGCGGCAGGGCGTGCAGCCATGGCGCAAGTAATGATGGATTTGATGGATCCCGTCGACACCACCCATGTTGGCCAGGCTGCCTCGGATGCGTTGTGTTGGAAGCTACGCCATCAGAAACAATCATGACTATTATGGGGCAATGTCCTATGGAGCTTTTCCTCGAGTGATTACTGATGACAATCCTTAGTGTTATGGACTATAGGCAGCTATTCAGCAGAAATCGTGAACGGCTGTGGGATTGGAAGTTGCTGCTGTTGATCGGGCACCTGCTATGCTTGACAAAGTCCCCTTAGCATTGCTTGCGCGGTAGAGTCAGCAGTAGTCAGCCAAGGCTGATGAATGTCGGCTTGATTCCTAATATTCAATGCCGCCCTTTCCAAGATCCGCAAGCTAACACGCACGCAAGCGCCTTTCTGCATGACCGCAGTTCACTGCTAGCGGCTCGCGCGAAAGCATGAGCAAAAGAATCCAATCTCGCAGGCGGATGATCTTACTTGCAAACCCAGCCCTGGCTTATACATACATCATAAGTCTTCCCAGGCTCAGAGGCCTTGAGGAGGCGTGCAAATTACAGAACCTCCAAAAAACTTGAATGACTCAATAAGGCCTCAGTAGTCCGTAGTTTCCGTCATAGTCCCTGATGAGCTCTAGTAGTTCCAGACACCCATCCCAAAGCCAAGGAGCAACCTTGCAAGTATGTCCCTGACAGGGATTCTTCAATGCTACCTCCAACTTCAGGCTCGTTTGCATCGAGGGGATTAGGGAGCCTGACTTCCTTGATGCTCAAATGAAAAGACCCAAGACAACATTCACGGAACCTATTGATATTGGGATTCCCTCCTGACTCCAGTCCGTCATGACTACCGGCAACCGGGAGTACAGTTTGAGGGTTGACCGTCTTGAAGCGAATCTTGCGTGTAGCCTTGCCTGGGCGTACGGGGGTTGCAGGAGCCTCCTGTGAGCTCTTACCGAGCCCTGAGACTCCTACACATAGAGATGAGAAGACTCAAGCAGTCCAGAGCCTAATGCCTAGGGTATTCATTGCCCGTCCCTGCCTTTTTTAGTCTCTCTCTTTCTCTCTCTCTCTCTCTCTGTCTCTCTCTGTCTCTCTCTCTCTCTCTTCTGCCCAGAACGAGGAACATGGTTCGTGGGATGCCCACTATCTTCAACCCACGCGCGGTTGCAGTGATCAACCAAGCGATGAGTTGTCCCTTGGGCCGCGCTTATGGGCTGCGCTGCATACCTGACAGCAACCGAGTTTACCCAGCAGTCTCATAACCTTACATAGCCCTATATATATATACGAATATTTGTTACTACATACACACCCTATACAACTTATAGCCCTCTATACAGGTACATGTTCCCTACTGCATTCACATGCTTCCCGAGGTTATCCGCCCAAGATCCATCTGGGGCGAGCCACCTCCTACTTGAAGCCGCTCTCCATCGAGAGGTGTGCCTGGACCGGCTTAGGGGCTGAGAGAGTGGCCTCAGATTCTTAGGGGATATATGAGCTACTTTACAATCTCCTTAAAGGGGGTTATTTAGGGGAGTATAGAGGGGAGCATGAAATAGGTTATGAAGGGGGATGCTAGGAGTTTAGTATGATTTATATGAGGGCTTCCCCGAAATTAGGGGGATGCCTTTTTGGGGTCCCATACTATACTCAGGATTAGCATATTTTGGGGTCTATGTCGGGGTTCTCCTGTTTTGGGAAACTACCATATGTATATATATATATATATGTATATGTATACATATATAGAGGGGCGTATTTTGGGATAATTGGAAAAGAGATGGAGGCTAAAATGGTCTGGGTGACAACTGTGGCTGCCTTCAAAAAAGTGTCCTGAGGTGTGAACCGAACTGGCTACAAAGACTTCGTTGGCGTATTCTATCCGCACGAACCTTGGACGAACAGGGGATCCTAGTGTAGCGGTCCGAAGAGGCGAGTGCAACGAAGGACCGCCCAAAATACGAAGCCTCTTGCCAGGAGCCACCTGGGATGGCTCTTAGAGCTACACCACGTTCTGTAACAGAGCTCTTCACAGTACTCTACAAACAGCCCGGGAATGAAAGGCTTCACACAACAACATGTTCAGCCACTGGACCTTTGCGCCGTTATGATAGTAAAGAACAAGCCCCATAAGGTGTTGCGCGTCTTCAGGTTTGGCGGAGAAGCAGCAGACAGCGGCGCACACGGCTGAAGAAGCGGCTCGAACCTTCAGAGTTGTTTCGCTTGTCTGTAGATGCTCAACTGGCCTCAGTTGTATACTGCGGGTGGTCGCAATGTTGTCTTCTCATGTTGGGAACATGTAGCTGGCCGGGACTTTGAGCTTTGGCTGGGCCAGCTTTGGGGAACTTACGCAAAAAAGGGGTCAGATTGACTCTGGCAGGGTGGGGCACGGCATGGGACTTGCGGGAAATGCTCTGGTGCTGCACAAAGCGGCCCCCCAGCCAAGAGCGCGACATCCCCAGCAAAAACTGATGCCCCTCCTGCAGTCAGGTGCCAACATTTGGGACGCTTCATCACAGCCCTGTAACTCGGCCGTGCAGGTTGCTAGGGTTTGCTTGAGGGAGTTCCGTGTCGCAGGTCGGAGGTTCCAGGGTCCAAGTAGTACCTTGATGAAGCACAAGAGCGGGCACCGGAGTCAGCGGCTTAGCCAAGCCATGCCCTTCAGGTGCCCTAGTTGTTGGTTACTTTCACGCTGAGGCAGCTCTTGGGGCGTGGTTCTCGTGATAGCTGCCAACTCTAGAGACACGAGGGAGTCATGCACAAGAAGGGTTGTGCTTTCACTTGACGGGCCAGCATCTGCAAATTCTGGCCGGAGGCCTTCGAACTAAAGAAACATCAGCCAAAGGAACTGCATCGGCTACGATGTGGAGGTCTCCTTGGCACTCATGCGTTCGGGCCAGTGGAAGACCAACTACCCTGGACGCTTGGGCTGCATCAGGCACAGAAGATGCGCAGTTGATCTAGCACCAGATGCGACGGGGCCACAGGCCAAAAATGGTTGAACCCGCCAGGATTCATTGAGATGATGGGCGGACCTCTTCGTAGCGCCTGGCTTGAAAAGGAGAGGCACCATACTATGCACAGGTTGAGGCCATGAAGATATTTTGATACAAGCGCTCAGAAAACTCAACCTGCAGCATGCATCTATCCGAGTCATCCTCGCCACTAGGGGTGATATCTCTTGATTAGCTTCTAGTTAGTCTTGCCACTCTTATGTTTATGACTGCTTCTTTCCTTGCATTGTGCAGCTTTTGTGGCGTGCTCCACCCTGCACTGACCAGGCTGGGTGTCCAGCTGGCCCAACAATTCTCTGGTCGTCGTGCGCCGTGGCACGAAACCAAAGCTGTTGTGAGATAATGCTTGCCACCATGTCTTCTTGTTCCTCCTTTACCGACCACGGGAACAATACAGGAAACTTCGCCCAAATCCAACATCCTAGGCCCCCAAATCCTTGACTTGAAATCGTCAAAGCCTAAGTGCCCGAGCCTTAGGACCAGTGGGTCTGGGAGACTCTTCCATGATGCGCTGCAGAGCCCACGCACCCGGACAGCGCCCCTCTTCTGGGGACCCAACGCCCTTTTCCCTCTTCGGGATGACCTGCGGATCATGTCCGGGCTTAGTGGGATTACTTATCAGCAAAGCATTGGGGTGTTAGAGGTGAGAAGTTCCAGTGTTCTGGTGGCTGCGGAGAGTCTTTTTCGTCTGTCGGATGCCCTCACCCTCATATGCTGTATCACGTGAATCCGACTCTACTTACACTGCTAGATGATATGCCAGCAGCCTCCCGGATTCTGCAAGCTTAGGACCCTCGTGACTTACGCTGGATCATCTGATTGGTTGGCGTCCAACTATGCCACTTTCATGCACATGCAGTAGAAAATTCAGAAGTTTCTGAAGTCCGCTGCTATTTAAAGGCGATACTCAGCTACATGGACTGGAACGACCGCGTGTGCGACCGGATGCACATGAATTGCTGCATTCCTCAAGCAACCAAGGCCTTTGACTTCACTTCAGGCCTCGCTCGGGCTGCTCAGAGACAATAGACTTGCAGATTTTTAGGTCATGCTCCTGGCTGTGGCATTAAGCTGAAGCCGAGGAGCTGAACATCTCCAAGAGAGACTCAACATCATGCTGCGGCTCAGCACTTAGATTGATCGTCACACTCCGCTCTGTCCACTATCAGGTTAGGTCTTCAGAGCCCATGTGATTAATGGTTTGGCAAAGCCAGATTTGCATGCATATTGGGGTTGATTGTTTGCATGCACGATTAGGGTGAACCCTTGCACAGCCGGCGAAAGCCATGGCATGTGCAGCTCCGAACAATATCATGCGCAGGGTGGGAGAGTTGATCTGTCCCTGTTGTCAGGATAGGGATTGCATGAAGCCAGCATCAGCTGAGGTGTAGGGGAAATGCATGCTGCCTCCAATGATGTTCATAGACCCATGGAACAATGTGGACAATTTCAAGGTGCCGGCTATCCGAAGGAGAGTATTGCCCTCGGACACAAGTGTCTTGCTAAGCAAACGCGGGAGCAGGGAATTCATGAGTCACGGGGCTGTGCCGTGTTGTGAAATGTTGCCCCTAGAGTCCTAGAATACAGTATGTTCGAGGTATAGCAGTCGCGTGGAGGTCAGCAGGAGCACGGGTCCTGAGAGTAAACTAGCAAGCCAGCCTTGGTCCCAATTTTGCACCAGCAGCGAGGTATTACTACTACCCCGACACTTGGAAGAATGACGCATGTTTGCAATGGGCAGTTGTTTTTAGGAAGCGCAGAGTCGCTGAACTCTTAGGCTTGCATTATGTGCTGTTTGCTTAGAGCTGTCTGGCCCTTTCTGAGTCTAAATCGTGCTGACAAAGGTTGGGGATTGAAAGGGGGCTGCCAGTCTGGTAGTACCAGCTCAGGATGTCACGATGCAGTATCCCAGCGCGTACGATGCCAAGAAGCACTGGCCGCCTGGCAGTTCCTGAGTGAACGAGGTCTACGCGTGCTTTTGGCGGCCAGGCATAATGACACTGGCCTGATGGCTGCCGTTGTTGCTAGTTCCATCCTGATAATTGTCAGCCCAACTACGAAAGGCAACCTTGGAGGATGTTAAAGGGACCCTCTCAGACAAACAAGATCCGTACCATGAGCATACTACGGAGCATACTATGAGCAAAAAGATGAAGGTAGTAGACGGACCCACCCAGAATACACTAAGCACAGGCCATGGACAAACTCTTGAGGGTAGTAAAGAGACCCACTCATAAACTACTGAATCCAGAAAATGAGCATACTGTAACATGCATTGTGTAGGGTTGGAAAGGGACCCACCCATATGATACTAAGCCCAGACTGTGCTCCGGTACCAGCACACATTTTGTTCGTGAACGCTGTTATTCTTTGAATATTGATGCTCGGTTAAACGTGCAGTTGGAACATGGATGCTCTTGGTAGATGTATGTATTTGGAACACGAACGGCATTGTGCGTTGGACATGGATGCTCGGGTGACCGCATGCATTTGGAAGTCATGCGCATTTTGCTCTTGGCAGGAAAAGGCTGGATGCTCTGCTAACGGTATGAAGTTAGAACACGACTTTATCATGTTTGAGGCATGGATGCGCGTGTAATGGATGCAGCTGGACCACGAATGCGACGCATCCTCCGGCGCTGAGTGGGTGTAATACCTCCTACTACTATACTAACTACTAACCATGAACTATTACTACTACTACATACTACTACTACTACTACTACTACTAGACGACGATTACGACGACGATTACGACGACGATTACGACGACGATTACGACGACGATTACGACGACGATTACGACTACGACTACGACTACGACTATGCCTACGTCGCCGCCGACGCCGCCGACGCCGCCGCCGCCGACGACGCTGACGACGCAGACGACGAAGGACGACGCCGACGATGCCCATGACGTCGACGCCGTAGCCGCAACCGCCACTGCGAGCGCCGGCGCGACCACGACGACCACGACGGCGACGACGAC